>JABSTR010003725.1:0-19704 GCA_013339765.2 Haemaphysalis longicornis
CATCGACGAAAAAGTTACCGGCACGCTGTGCTCTCTTTGACGTGGGCTCGTGTGCACACAATGCACTTTGGCTTGCATGGGTGTCCCTGACTTGGGTTGGGGACGCCGCACTTGGAAAATATAGTCGTTAAATTCGGACAGGCCTGAGGTCTGTGACCTCGCTGCCAGAATTACGTACAAGCTTCTGTCTAGTGCCGGAACGGCGTGTATCGTACGGGATGTACCCGTATCGAATACGAAACGAAACCCTGTATCCATCGATTAATGTTTTAGCGGCACTCGTGATTTCGATCACTTCAGTTGACATCCGTAAAATGACATACGTAATAATCGTAACATGACATCCGTCATGTTGTGATTTTTGATCTGTGCAATGTCGGCTTGGGAAATTTTAAAAAATCCATCCAGCGTCAGGTTGCCCGTGGCCAATATGTGCGTAGAGATTTCGTACTGTTATTGTTCAGAACAACGGATTCGATGCTTGAGAATTTGCAGGCTCGCAGTATGGCACGCAGACTGTAGTAACTTTGGATCAGAATGAATCAGAGTTTATTAACTTTGCTAAAACGGACTTGATCTTGTCAACGCAACGGGAATGGGACCAATTTAGATAAGGTATTGGCTATAGTTTTCGGCGCTACCTACATTAGGTCGAGGGTTCACTGGCGTCGTAGGATAAATTTTGTGTCCGTCTGTGACCAGCGTTTCATCGGTGGACATTGCCGTATCGACCGGGTTTTGCAGAAATTTGGTAAGACACTTTCGGTGCGCTCAGCGACCTGGGGGTCGTTCCGGTAGTCTTGCAGGCCAAAGCTGATAGCGAGCGCCGAATTTCGGCCTGTTTCCTAGCTTACATGATCTTTGGGGAGATGTATTTGAAGTATGTCAAGCTGAGCGATTTCGTAATTGTTCATTGCAAAAACACCGCCCGAAACCACGCGTACTTCAGCAAAGGTAACGGACGACAGTAGAGCAGTGTTTTTTTCACTAGGAGTTTTCTTCGCCTACAACATCTTTCGCGGCAGCGGGCGTGCGTTCTTCAGTGATGGTGGGCGAATTCTCGGCCTATAATTGACTTTTTATATACCAAGTTAATGGCACACCTATATGTAAGGAACATCGCGGGTTTTATTTTTACGTAACTTAGCGGTCCGAGACCCGCTGTAATTGTGGTCATATTTGTTCCCTGGAGTGTCTTGGTGCAGTTGTGTTATCTTTTCACAAAAACACTTTGATTGCGATCACTAGTATGCGCATGAACAGCGTTTGTAGCATCTATAAGAAATCCAGACAACGGCCAAGAACATAGTAAAAAAATCCAAAGACCAGTACTGGGCAGTGTATTGGGGACAGAGGCCAAGATATGGAACTCACTTTATCTCGGCAGGCGATTTGGGCGTTCATTGGAGAAGTAAAAACAGCCAGATACCAGCGAAAAGAAAAAAAATATCCTCCAATCAGCGCAATATGACCTCGAGGTGCAAATGAAAACATTCCAGTCAGGAATCATGACGGTATGATGCCAAGTGCTGCTGACACAACATGATTTTAGGACCGCGAGATAAAGAATGCCCAGGTGCCTTAATATTTAACCTCGTAGGGATCATCACGTAATAAATTATTCTGGCAACTTCGTTGTTTGAAACCGCACGGTGAGTGCAATTTTGTTGTCGCTTAGAACTTTGGGTCTCGAATATTTACACTGTGGATACTGCGGCTTGTACGCTGTAAAAGTTGTAGGTTAACCACTGCCCCATCTCAAATCCCAGCATCAATCGTACTAGAGCGTTATTTGGGCATCCTCGAAATTTAGGTGGGGCAACCTGAAAAACTAAGTAGCCATACTTTCGACAATCCAAAATATCGAAAATAACCAGTGATACGTAGCCATAATTAATAGCCATTTAGAGTCATAGTTTCAATAGTGGAAACTTTCCTGGGGAAACGTTTGTAACTGGGTGTGAGTGGGAGCTTCGTCGTCGGTAGGTAAGTTGGGCATGGCGGCTATCCCAGCCTATAGTTGTGGCCCTGCTGGGAAACGTGACATCAACAACATGCTGGGGACAATAGTGTTACTTATTGTACGCATTGGGGACGCCATTTTTTTGTTAGGAATTTCCGACCAAGGTTTGCAATAAAAGGTGAGCGCAGTGAAGATCGTCATGAAAGATCGAAAAGAGTGATGGAAACATCGACAGCGTCTATGCAATTTCTTGAGAGCGCTGCTTGTTCGTAGTGCACGTAAAGTATTTGGAAGCCTAACCAGCGAAATACCTCCAGACCTAGAAACGTAGCGTCACTTCAATGGGCCGGCCTGTGTGCACACTGGCATGCATCACGTGAACTCATCGAATATCACAGCGGGAAGATAATATGCCATGCTCCGCCTATTACAGTGAAACCCGCTTATATCGAACACGGTTATATCGACAATTATTGCCTATATTGAACCTTTGTATAATTCTGGTAAAAAGTACATGCATTTAAAACTTTTTATACCAAACGCAATTTTGCTAGCAATGGATATATCGAACTCTCCTGCGCGGGATTTCTCACTGTCCGTAGGCATGCGGCAGGCTTTCCCGCAATATGTATGCGCGCAGCGGTGGCCCAGGTGTCACTTGCGACTCCCGCACGAGCTCGGGGGCGTCCAAACTGGCCATGGCAGAGTGGACCAGCTCCAAACATGCATGCCGTTGGAGCCGAAAGCGGCACATTGGGCGCTGCGGGATGCGGTCTCACCGAACTTGAAATACGCACGCGCCACTACTCTCTGCCCGCTCTGGCTGGGTTCGCTGGGTTCGCCGTTACTCGTTTGTATCCATGCTTGCCTTCGCCCTGTCGAAGACGCCGAGGACTCCGTACCACTTCCGAGCACTAGCGAAGCCATCGCTGCCGTGGCCCTGCTAAAGCAACACTGCAGTGCCACTTAGGGCAGCAGTCCTGTGCTTGTAGACTGTTTCGATACCGTGGAGCAAGCAGTCACCAGCAACGCCTTGCGCACCAAGAAGCAGGCTACACTCACGCAGTTATTCCGCCCCAATAAATGATTGTTTTCTTTCCGCGAAAGTGTCGTATCAATAATGAACTCCATGGTTGTAAAAGCCCAGCGTTAGCTCGAGACTCCGTCGGCAAGATTGCTCTCATATACGTTTTGTTTTGCTTCACTTTTTACATCGAATTTTAACTACATCGAACTGTTTTACAATCTTTGTGCTGCTCGATACAAACGGGCTTTACTGTATTAAATGAAACATTTAAACACAACAAAGCCACATTAGGAACCACTGTCGTTCCTAGCCCTTGTCTCATTCAGCTCCCGCCATGACACGAAATAGCTCATAACACACGCACTGTTTGCTTACAATACAGCCAACTGCTGCTGGATGCGGTTGGCGCGACCTCACCGTTCACCCAAAAGTTAGGCCTCCGTGACAAAGCTTGAGTTTTACGTATTTTTTAACGTGTTTCAAAAGGCGCGCTTCAGTCGACACAGTTGGCCGCCGCTAAAAGGAGCGCTGCGGGCTTCACGACGGCTCCAAGCGGGCATGCGGCACGTGGTGATGCTACCATTCGGTGAACACTCGGCGTATTAAAAATTTCGTCTACCTCAAGATTGTGGGTTTATCATCCGGCCGAAGAAATACGGCTCAGCAGTTAAGGTATGTGAAACCTCGTCTACTGGTGATGATGATGATGATTGTTGGCTGTTTCTGGCGCAAGGCAAGCTAGGGCAAAGAGCGCCAAACAAAAGTAGTCACCACAAGAAAGTGGGTGATAAAACGTGTAAGCCAGAAGAATGGGTAAATCAATAAAAGGCAAGAAGTGATGGCTGGTGTTTAGAGACAGTTTTGAATACACATGATAGGAAATGAGGTTTAAAAATTTATATCTGACAAATACTTAAAGAACACATTTGAAAGGGAGCATGGCATCGTCTCCCCAGAAGAACAATGGGTGGAGTGGAATTTGCTTTCTGTAGAGTTGGGGAAAGTGTTTGTGTCGTGTTGTGTCAAGTGCCCTGCATTGAATGCATATGTGGACTACAGATAGTTGCTGTCTGCACCTGCCGCGCAAGGTTCTTGAAGATGCCGTGAGCAGATGCCAGTGAGTTGCATGTGTGGGCCCTATCCGTAGCCTAGCCAGAGCGACTTCTTTGTATCTGTTGCGTGTCGGGGGTTTATGGTGTCAAGTGTGGTTTTTTTTACGTGTAATTTGTTGTCTATCTGTTCACTCCAGTCTGCTTGCCATGATTCACGAAGTTGTTGTCTAATGTGTGGCTTCATGTCAGTGTACGGTACTGTTGTTATATCAAATGTGCCTTGTAGTGCAGAACCGGCAGCCATTTCATCAGGAACCTCGTTTCCGACGATACCACAGTGTTCGGGAACCCAGCATATAGTTATATCAAGGTTTGCGGTACATGTGGATAGAAAAGCCTTAAAATTAGGTTAACTACATAGTTTTTAGGCTGTTTGTAAGAGGACAGCACACGTACAACGCTGCGGATGTCCGTGCACACGATGGACTTTAGAATTTTGTATTAGACATGGGATCCAAAACCATTAGGATGTCGTATGCTTTCAGCGTAAACATACTCCTCTGGACATTCACCGTTTGACCGACCTGAAAGTTCTGTCCATGTGTAGCAAAAGACAAAACGGTAGCAGTCTTTGACGAATCACTGTAAAATTTTGAACACCACTATTTATCCTAAAAATACAAGAAATGCTGCAGGTTCGCAAGTTTTGGTGCCCTGTTCTTATCAAGCTGCGTAAAATACAGGTCACAGAACACAGAGCGCAGATTTCAGGGTGGTTTAAAATCAGTGATGGGTGTCTTGTGAATGTCCCAACTTGGTCCCAACTCTTATGCGGCCTGTCGACGTAGATGCTCAGCATGTCTGCAAGTGTATTGTTTAACCTTTCGGTCAGTCTGTTTGTCTGCGGATGCTAAGCTGTCGATTTTTGGTTGGAAGTACTGGTGAGGTTCATAACGTCGCGCAAGAAATTCACGAAGTGCGCGACAAATAGTATCGACCGCATCCTCTGAAGTGCAATAAAGTATATTTGGCAGACGGGACGCTGTCTGAATGCTCGTTTAAAAGAACATGGCTGGAGGGGCAAACTGGCCTGCCCATTGCCGAGGCTGTGGATGCATCCCCTTCTTTTATAAAACAGAAATAATTGGTAGCGGAACCACAAAGTGCGACGATGAGTGTATAGAAGCTATGAATGTGAAAGCACGGTTTCTATAAGTGCACGAGTGTTGCCCTACTAACGGTATCAGGAAAAGACACTGAATATTTGAAAAAGACCCGAATTTGAATTGCGTTATCAGATGACCACGTTACTTGAGTTTTTACGGCGCACGCCCTGACTTTCCTTTGCTTCGAAATTGTATACATTGAATTGTTGCTAGCCCCAGCAAGGCGCAGGAGGCCTGCAAGACAATACAGGCCTCACCCGCAACACCATTCCCGACTAAGACAAGGTCACAAACAAGCTACTCAGGAACCTCGACGGCACAAGCATTCAAGCCCTAACGGGGTATTTCAATGAGCACTGGGAATGGGGCACATTACTGGCTCAATGGAAACACGCTGAAGTGGTGCTCCTTCCTATGCCAGGTAAACCTACACAGATGGACACACTGTGCCCCATATTGCTAACGCCGTGCATATGGACGCTTTAAGCGTGTAATCCTCTCCCGCCTACAACCATACTACCAAGCCCAAATTTATCCCCCCTTAATGTTTGGCTTCCGGCCCCACCTGTCCATTATGACATACTCCAACTAAGGCAAGACGTCTTGCGCATCAGTTCTCATGACTACAGAATGGTTATTCTGGCTCTCGATTTGAAAAGAGCGTTTGACAATGTGAGGCATGACGCCATCCTCGAAAACCAAAGTGACACTAACTGTGGAGAAGGAATGTTCCAGAGTATCAAGGTATTCCTCAGGGATCGCTCGGTGACTGTAGGTATCGTACCAGTACGGAAGATCCTTCAATCCATGGCAAACAAAGGAAAGGCATAAGGAGCGGTGCTTTCAACAAAAATATTTATTATAGCTATGGTAAAGCTATCCCAGTACTTTACATCGTCCCAGGGATTACACACGGGGTTTAAGCCGATGATATCACGATTTGGACTACTGCTGGATCAGAAGGCGACATGCAGGATGCCCTCCAGAAAACCGCTCAGGCTGTCCAATATTACACCAGTGTGCGGGTTCTTCAGTGCAAGCCGGAGAATGCCGATCTCTTAATTCTGAGGGGCAAGCCACTGCAACCCACGTTAATACAAATAAACTACCAGGGCAGCGACATCCTCATAGTCGAAACCACCCACAAGCTGGTAATTTACATCTAGCAAGACGGAACAGGAACGCCAAAATATTCAGAGCCTCAACCACACTACCTCGTAAATCAAGTGTATGGTGAGTCGAGTCACAAACCCGCACCAGGGCATGAAGCATAATAATACTGCCAAGTTTGTGCAAGCACTTGTTGTTAGCCGTTTGGTGTGCCCTACGCTTTACCTCCCGCTGAAATTCTGGGTAATGTACAAACTTGATATAGTCTTGAAGAAGGCGCAGAATCAAGAGCCAGGCCGCCCGCCTCACACCACGGAAGCTGGAAGGGTTCGGGGTGCACAAAAAGGTGCGGGAGATCTTCAATGCTTTCCCTGTCAGCCAACTGGAGCAGCTCAGTCGATCTTCGACCGGCCGCATCATGATGAGGCAGCTGGGCTAGCAGATAGCGGGTGCCAGCCACTCACGACCGGAAAATATGCCACAGGATATCTGTACGCTCAGCAGCGTTTCTCCGCTACCGCGAAACATGCACCCTGAGCATCACAGAGAGCGCAGGCAGGCACGGGTACAATTCCTACAATGGAAGTACTCTCACCACCCCCATTTGCGATTCACGCACGCGGCCGACTACACACCCCATCCAGCCACAGCAGTAAGCGTCATCGACGGCTGAGGGGATGTCGTTCGCACTACGGCCGTAAAAACCAGAAGCCCCTCTGTAGTCGAAAAAACGGTCATCGCACTGGCGATTACGTTTTCAACCTCCAATAGACCACTTCACATAATTACAGAATACCATCAGCCACGCACAACCTACGGCAGCAGTGGCATCTCAATATCCGTCCTCAGACTACGAAAATAGTACAAGGATAGTTTAAACCTTACTTTACTAATAGGGAACCTGCGGTAACGCTGGGCTGGACCGAAACGAGTAAGCACACGCTAAAGACCGAGCATGCGCCAGCCGTGCACCGCACGAGTCTCTCCGTGACGCAGAGGTTATGCAGCAGCAGTACCATGCACTTCAGCAACACCACCGCCTTGTCAGATGTCCCTACCCACCACAGCAACAGAAGCTAATCCGAGAGGAGGCTGTAGCCTGGCGGCAACTACACAGACTTACCTCCCCTAACTTCCTGCATATCATATTTCAATTTGACTATACAGACCCATCCGCGTATGTGGCTGTGAATCACATCTTTTGACTACAGCAGTACTGGCTGTGTATGTGCTTGCTTATTCCTTGCGTGTCTATGGTACACGCGGTTTTAAATGAATTGGTATCTTTTTTTAAGTAATCCATGTTGAGTCCGTAAAACTTCAAAGGGACGCCCAACCCAACGTCAGCAGTTGGTGTTACCGATAAGTAGGTTTGAGGTGGAGCTTTACAACATGCGAAACAATGCTATACTCATTCGATGTCACGCTGCCGATAAGAGATCTGGATGTAAGACTGATGGCCAAATTGTAGGCCTAACATCTCGCAGTCAAAATCGCCCGTCGTAATCCTCTGCTGCGAGAAAACCCGTCACAATTTCGTTATGAACCTGAAAATACCGAACTATTTTCGAGGGCCATATTGGTTTCTGAAGACATACGGTTATTACGAATGCCATGCAGAAGGTTAACAAATCGGTTCATGTGTTGCGTTTCATCCCTAAACTGACTTAAAAGCTGCCGAAGCACCATTTTTTTGCGAAAAGGATGCGCAGAATCAAACTAAAAGAACCATTTTGAGAGAAAATTAGAAGTATACAAAAAAGAGTGCATCATTGGGGGTTTTTTACCAAGGGCCGTTTGGTCAAAAGCCGTAGCTCTGCCCGTAGGCTGCGGGAGCCGAAGTGTTCAATTGTATTAGCAGTTGTTCAACAGGATACACATAGTCTTCTGATGCAACACGTATACCATGGTGAATGCCAACCGTATGTGGCGGAATTGTGCCTATATGGATATAGAATGTCCTTACTCGAAGTAGGCTTCACGAAATGGGCTTCGTGAATGAGGCTTCGTTACTGAGGCTTGATCAATGAGGGTTCATAAACAGGTTTTACATATTTCTAAAACAACTCTGGAGGCAGTCTGCTTCCTCCCTTGGGCTTAATTTGTGTGTGTGTTGAGCAGCCCTAATCATCTCCAACCAATTTTCTGTTGCCACAGAGATTTTTAATAAAGAAATTGTTTTACCGTTTAGATATCATTTATAGTTACATCAACCATATAAACAAGGCTTCTAGTTTACTTCGAACATACTTTTTACTTGGTGTTTCTATTTGTGATGTGTTGGCTTCCGGTGTAAGTGTTATCTGTGTAAACCGATTCGGCCAAGCATGCGAATATTTGCTGCATACATATTGCGCCTTCTATTAAAAAAAGCAGTCATCGGGTTTTTGTGCAGTATGCCTAGAAAAGGTTTAAATTGAGGTTTCAGTTTCAGTTTCAGTTTATTAGTCACTCCAAAGAAGTTGCACCGTAATAATAATTGCAGACGAGGGTGCCAAAGAAAAAAAACTTCAACGGGACCCCCGATGGTTATAGTTAACATCAGTTTACATTCATTCTTTTTCTGATTTATATATGCATTTGTTTTGGGGTTTAACGGGCCGGAGCTAGGTAAAGCCTATAAATCGCACGGTACTGGAGGGATGCATAGTTTTTTCGCACCTGGGGCTATTTACCTTGCGCGAAAATCTTGGTGCACGGGCATTTTTGTTTTTAGGTTCCACCAGAAAAGCAGCCAGAACAAGCAGGACCTAAATCGCATCCTTGAAGTCACCGGCACTTCTTACCCACTAAGCCACCGAACATGTTTTTTGCGTTTTCATAATAAACTAGTCCACGCCCACTGCATGGAATGCCTCTTGTGCCCACATATGCCCACATACTTTACGCCCTTATACTTCTTGTCGCAACAAAGTTATTATCCCCGCCAACTTATTTATCCTCACAAACATCTCGAAGGATCCATTCTGTGAACCTTAATGACCAAAGGTTATCAGGGCTTTACATGCCCTGCCCACGCCCTGTTTATCTTAATTTCTTAATCTTAGTAAAATGTGTTTGCTCTCTGACCCACTCCGCTCTTTTCTTGTGCCTTAGAGTTACACCTATCTTTTTGCGTTCGATCGGTCGCTGAGGAATCCTCAATTTAAGTTGAACCTTTTTTCGAGCCTCTCAGTTTCTACCCCGTAATTTAGTACCTGTAATATGCAGCTGTCATACACTTTCTTCTTCAGGGACCATGGTAGGCTGCCATTCATTATCTGAGAATGCCTTCCGATTAAAATCCACCATATTCTTATTCTTCTATTTATCACTGCTTAATGGTTGGGATGCGGTTCACCACTTGTACAAACTACACATATTCGCTTACCAGTTCCACTGCCTCGCCACCTATCCGAAATCGCTGTGCTGGCAATAGGTTATTGATCATTACTACTGTTTTCAGCATATTACTTTCCAGGCCCACGATTCTACTGAGATTGCCCCGTGCGGCGGTAATCATGCTTTGCAATTTCTTCCCTGAGTTAGCAAGGCAACGTCATCAGCAAATCTGAGGTTACTGAGGTATTCTCCATGAACCCTTACGCCCACCTCTTCGCTACCCGATGATCTGAATACCTCTGGGAAACATGCTGTCACTACAATTAGAGAGATTGTGTCTCTTTGTCTGGCACCCTTTCGTATAGGTATTTTACGGCTTTCCCAATGGCGGATTATGTTAGCTCTAGACCAATTGTAGATATCCTCTATTATTCTCCCGTTTCGTCTATACCCTCAAGGGTCAAGGCTCGGGTATACCCTCATTCCGCAATTCTTGCATGACTGCTGGGGTTTCGACCGTGTCAAATGCTTTCTCATAATCTATGAAGGCTGTATATAGGTGATCACTATACGGCAGGCATACTTGACTGAAATCTAAGGTGGCCGAAATTCTGATAGTGATTACCTCGGTAAGTACGTTGTAGACGATGTTTTATCTTCAAATGTAGATTCGGAGTATTTTCCATTTCTCATTACCTATTGATCAGCACCAGTGTACTTTGTATTATTTATTTTTATTTTTTATTTAGTTTTTGTTTTATTACCCTAAGGCCCGTGAGGGGCATTACATAGGAGGGGAAGGGGTTAAAAACAAACACAATAATATTTCACAGTTCAACGAGGCGTAATATACAGAATACTTCCATCATTCATCGTTCTTACTCGGGTCTTGTATGAACGCAAATAAGTTAGTACTGCAACAGGGTATGTATAAGGTGCTAACCAGAGCAACCCGTAAGATCAAAATTGTCCGTAGTCAAATTGTAAAGCATACATACAATAAAATGAAACATTTTTAAACTTCGTGCACGTTACAGAATTACACTAGACAACCTAAACTGCAAAAAATGCACATTTTAAAACGTTTTCAAAAAACAAGTTCGTAAGGTTTACTGGTGAATGATTTGGGTGATGAATTAATGCCACTCGGTTTGAAAGAAAGATGATTGTGTCAGATGAACAAGACTTGCCCGGAGAAAGTTCCCTTCCTATGTTGATAAAGCAAGGAGGGAGTGCGGATATTTTTTGGATGTAGCAAGAATCGGCTGTACTTTGCGCGCATGATCAGTTCGAGAGGAAATGTGATCAGCCGGCAAAATATTGGATGACCTCAAAGAAGACTCAGAGTAGTAAAGGTAGTGAAAAACGAACAAGCGCGAAAATTCTCTTCGCGTGTCCAGATTAGGCAGATGAAGAGAACGTTTCAGAGCAGGTACAGGGGGGATTCAAAGAAATATGAAGCACGGAGCACACAGCCTCCGATGCATGTCACACCGTCTGGCTACACTCTCAGTAAACTGCGGGCATGCGTAGTTCTTTCAGAGCATTTGAGAGTGAGGCCTAGTGTTACGGATAACGCTAGATAAAGACGCGACGCCGCTAATTTATTCTGAGGCGCCTAAATTCCCATGCTGTGTCACAACTGAGCATCGTGTCATCTACATCATTCGGGATTGCATTCAGCATGGTGCCGTTCAACGATCATCCCGCTCAGTGGCGACGCAGCGTGTAAAGGCGATTCAAAATAAACAACCGGGGTCGCTTCTGGATCAAGCATTTCCCATAATTGTAGGCTACACTCTCACACGCTGTCAAAGAATTGTGCATTGGCGCACTTTACCAACTTTCCAGCCAGACGGTGCAGCTTGCATCGGAAGGTGTGCGCTTCGTTGTTCGTATTTCTTTGCATCCCCCCTGTAGACTTATATCAGAAGAGTATGAACGCAGGATAAATCTTACAGCTTTGTTCTGCATGGCTTCGAGGGAGTTAGTAAAGGGCGCATGATGTGGAACCCACATAACAGATACATATTTATAATGTGGATCTTATTATTGAAAGGTGCGCATGCAGTTTGGCATTGCTGTTCGCTTGAAAAAGGTGGCGTTTAGAAATCAATGTTTTTTAAGCGCCCTTGTTAGTGATGTATTCAATGTGAGTGCTCCAGCTCAGTTCGGAAGTAAAAAATATTCCAAGATATTTAAATGAGCAGACTGTTTCGATTCGACCATTGTCAACAAAATAATGATTGGAAGGAGTATTCAAGAGGGTAGAAAATGTCATGTGTTTGGTCATTGATACGTTGATTTCCATTTGCCATCTATTGCACCGTTCTTTTATTTTGGACAAGTCATCCTGTAGGCTTATGGCGCCATCAATGTTAGTTATTTGTTTATAAAGAACGCACTCACCCGCAAAGAGACGCGAAGATGTGTTATACTGGCTGCTATATCAATCATGTAGACTAGAAACAGAAGGGGACCCGAAACTGACCCCTCTGGGACACGCGACTTAACACAGCAGCTGCTGGATATGCACTGAATAATAACTACTGATTGAGACCGATTTCCCAAAAATTCTTTCATCCAGCGAAACGTTTTGTCATTGAATTGTAATTGCTGAACTTTAAACATTCATCGGTTCTGGGGCTTTAGAAAAATCTATGAATACTGCGGCGGTGTAATGGGACATGTGGATAGATTTGTGAAGGTCAGTTACCAATTCAAACAGTTGAGTTTGACATGACCACTTATATCTGAATCCATGTTGATTTTCTAATAGTAAATTCTTTGCATTTAAATGTACCATGACATGGGTGAATATATGTTCCAGTATCATGCAGAAAACTGAAGGTAAGGAAGTAGGTCGGAAATAGCTTGAATTAGTATTATCTCCTCCCTTAGGTACAGGTTTCACATGCGCGATTTGCCAATCATCTGGTATAAACTGGTGTCTAATGATTGTTGCAAAATTAGTGATAATAGAGCGGCCGACGTGTTAGCAGTCATTTTCATGAGTTTTGTACTAATGCCATCTGGCCCTGGGCTAGAGCAGTGAGGATGGCGGTAGATTGCTCTAACCACACCATTTCTGGACATGGTTATCGGGTCATTACTATTAGGGATAACAAGGAATTGAAGAGGTACCAGAGTATCGAAAGCAAGTCCGCCTGTAAACATGCCGCTGAAGTGCGCGTTAAACAGATCTGAAGAAGCTGCTAAAGACAGAGCGCCCCCACTTTCGTCAGGAAGGGTAGGTACTGCCTGATTTTCCTTCAGAATAACAGCACGGCAGAACTTCTTGGGATTACAATTTAACATATTAGGCAGAATTTCGTTGAAATATTGCTGTTTAGCTCTTTTGGTTGTTTCCTCCACAGTTGCAGACAGTGATTTATACTTTCCCAATCAGTGGTGGAATTTGTTCAAGCAGCCTTCCGGTATGCTCTTTGCTTTTTGTTTAAACTTGTCTTTACGTCTCTCGTAAACCAAGGCGCATTGGTTTTTATTTCACATTTATTTGTGGTATGCAAGTGTTTTCTATTTCTTTAAGTTTATCTCGAATCATTGTCCAGTTTTTGTGCGCTTGGAAAAGGAATCTTGATATGGAACACCAAAATCACTGAGCATGCGGTTCATTTTGTCAGTGTCTGCCTTTGTGAAGTTCAGAATGTGTTTGTTAGTTTTCGTTTTATGAGGAAAGGGAAATGACACAAGGCAATGTACAAAATGATGATCGCTGATTTTTTCTAGAACTCGGGCACTGGAATTACTTGGGGTATTCTGAAACTAAGTCAAAACTAAGTCTAGCGTTTGCGGGCCACGCGTTGGTTTATGCACAAGCTGGGAAAGCTGAAATGGGCTTAATGTGTGCGTGAAACGAACGCATTCACTTCCACTGGAATGGGTGGGAGGTGTCTCCAAGAAATTGTCGGGTAAAAAAAGTCTCCAAAAAGGACTACACTACACTGGGAAAATTTGTCGAATATGTGTTCGAATGAGTTATGCAAGTGGTCCAAAAACTCGAAGGAACTGTTTGGGGGCCATTAACACGCACCAATTACACAGGTAAAGCGACCAAAGCACATGTTTACTGAAAGAAGCTCAAGGGCCCTGTCGCAAGCTATGATGGATGGTTAGAAAGCATTTTTTTACAGGGGTCATCAGGGCTTGGAAAGCGCAGAATATTTTTAATATTACAGTTTATGATTTCTTGGTAGTGCTGAGTTGGTGCATATATACAACAGGGATCGTCGCGGCGTACCGAGAACTGTAATCATGTCTTACATTATTCGCTATACAAGTTTTACAAAATCAAAATTAAAGGATTTGTATATTTTATAACTTCAGCATATAAACGCGATTGCTAGCAGGCTACTGTAGGCAACATTTGAGCACCCGTGAGGCAATTGATTATTAAAACCTACTTACACAGCAGCCGTTGCTATGACACAGACAAAAAATGACTGGCGAAATATCATTCTGGCTTAGGAAGATTTGGAAAACAAAACACGATGTTCCCTTCAAATTCCTTGGACGATGCTTCATGTGGCATTTTTATATTTCTGCGAATGAAACGAAGCTACACAGCAACACTATAGTAAACAGCGACCCCCAACTATTGTTTATTGTTCGGTGAACCATACATCACAGAGCAGAAAAAATTGATTTTGAAAGCATGCCGCTTAGTTTCCCCTCCACAACCGCTCAGCTCAAAGCACGCATAAAATTTTGGCCGCGCAATTCTTTTTGTAAAGTTGAGCACGGGCTTTGAGCACTGTCCGCGTTCATCTCTGTTTTCGAAACAACCTTCTTTCGCAATATATATCGGAACCCCTGCGAGGGACGGCGAAAGAGCCGTGACAAGTTTTTTCGTAATATCAAGAAGTTACTTCTACGTATTTTTATTGGTAATTTTCGTAAAGTCAATGCCAAAGTTGGCGGACGTTAGGGTGGAAATTTTCTAGAACTCTCGCTTTCGGCGACGTAACAGGTAACTGTTTGGATATTACTGGTTTCATGCCCACACAATAATGGTGGTCGTGGAGACCTTCGTCACAAAGCGCCCGAGAATAGGCGGTATTACATTTATTCCTGAAGAATTAATCACTGAAATAAAGGTTTATTCTGCTGACGTCATGCTTCTATAGGTTCCACCATTTCTGGCGACCTGCCTGTAGTGCCTGTAGTGGCTTCACAGGCGGCGGCATGGTGCTATGTTGCCTGCGTCTAGTCATTGCTGAAACTGCTGGACTATTTTGCGATGTTGTTTTAGTTGGTGCTTTCAATTACAATTATGGTGGTTTTATTTTCCCTTGACTAGGATAACTTCTTTTACGAAACGACAACTTCTGCCCTACGATAACTTCCTCATGTGGCCTTGTTGCAATCTGTGTGGTCTTTTGTTGCAGGCGACTACGCACTTTTGTTGCCGGAGCTCCAGCAAGGTCCCTTGGTTAGGCTCCTTGTCTAACTACAAACGAGAGCCTGAGCGATAAAAGCTCTGTTGACTTTCCTGCGACGTACAGCACTTGTTTAGCAGGTCTTCTTTATTGATCGGATCACCGTAATCATTGTCATCATCATCAATTGATCAATATCATTTCTTGTCATACCTGTGCTCTTCAAGGTAGGTGCAGAGTAAGTGCAGGCCAGGCTAACCTCACCTGTATCATTGAAGAATATTCTCTCTCTCTCCTCTCTTTGGTCTATCCCTCTGTTTAATTTAGAGCATCGTGGAAGTGGTCTTGTTTGGTAAAGGGGCAGTCGTGCTAGGTTCAGTATGGCAGGAAATCTCCGCAATAAAACTACTTGCCCACGCATTTCGCCGCCGGTGGCTGCAGAAATGAGTGTCCCTGAGCGAGTTCCATTCTTCAAACTCTTATAATTATTGCAAATATTAAAAACTTCATATCAACAGGGAGATGCAATCGATTACAAGATATTGTCCTGCAGCAGGAAAATATATATTTCATGTAGCCGGGTTGGTGGCCTTGGTAGAATTGCGTTTACACGTACTGGAAGGTTGGTTTTCTGGGTAAACGCTTTGTTTTGCAAAAGCCTTTCCTTTAAAGACGCTGGGAAAGAGACTAAGTCAAAGAGAATACCTGTCTAGCCAATGCAGATATATCCCTCCACATAAGTATAACGCTAACAAAAGGCAACTCCACCTGCATGCGTAATCACCGCACAAGTGTCGCCGCCTTGTATGTAAATGTACATGTTTTAGTACAAAAGAGCTCATTCGTTGAAACCGCAAGAAATTCTAAGAGAGTGATGTAACAATATCCGAAGAATATTCACCCAGCACCGTTATCGCTCGTAAAAAACAATCGATTTTGCCAAGAACAACCATGGTTGTCGAGGCAATTACCACGCTGGCATACATTACGCACCAACCACAACATCTCCGTTTACAATGCAGCTACAGATAGTATTGAGGAACTTTCAGCACATTTCACCGCATATCAATGCGACAAAACGAAGCGCCGGTTCGGCGAAGTCTTGCTAGTAGTTTAGGGAGAGCTTCATGTGCCTATCGTTCACGTGCGCAGTGACTTAGAAATGGGTTTCTTCTTACTGGTGCTCGGGAATGTCAAAGTAATGATTGGTGTGTGGTACCATTCCATTTTCGTTCTGTACCTTCATATTTTCATTAAGAAAGTTCATGGCGCTGTCGATATTATTAGTCCATTTCTATCAAACTCCTTGTTCCTTGCGGCAATTATTAATTTTGAAACATTATGTATCCAACTACCTTATCGCTATATCGCCCTCTTTAGTGCTATATAGAGACATCCTACCTTTTTATCGTCGTCTCCATATCAACGTTAGTTAACGAAATGCCTCTGAACCTCCTCTGATAGAACATTGTAACCACCCATCTAGAATACGCTTCAATTATTGCTTACCAATTGAGTGACGACTCATTGATTCCCTCTAAAATTACGCAAATCCCAAGGGACACTACAACGGGAGAACCGATTTGCGGACATAAAAACCAACAGCGATGCGGTCAATCGTAATCTGTCCAAATTTTCGTACGTTTTGCTGGCCTATTTTAACGGTTCTTTGTTGAACATAACTGGGATGTGTTTTCTAGCAAAGTTCATCGCCTAACCAATAAGCACACTTAACCCTACACTCTTCCTAATCACGCAGAATCGCGATGGTGAAATGCCAAAAATAAACGCCTGTATAACCTAAAAGAAACGCCTTTATTGTTCAGCCAAGCTTTCATCAATAAACGCACAATTTACCGCTTATAATACCACATATCGAGCCTAAATGTAATCTTCGAAATAACGTACCACCGTCCATGTTTAAAACAAATTGAAAAAACGTTTTGCGGCATTATTGCTTCACAGAACAATGATTTCTTCTTATTTCAAGGCTTGTTTTGTGGCGCACTTAATATTATTCCATGTGCAACCATCCTGAACGACACATTTGCTACCAATCATTCAAAAGGACTTGACAATTCGTTACCTGACACCCATTGCTATATTTTCCTGTTTGATTTTGAGGTTTAACGCGCGACGCTACACAGGCGGTGAGGCCAGCTGTGGAGGAGGTTTCCAGATTAACTTTGAACGCTTCAAGGTCCTTAGCGTGCGCCAAAACCTCGAACACATGGGAGTTTTCGCTTTTCGGCTTCTTCGGAAAAAGCAGCTGCGGCAGCCGGGAATCTGAGATGCGTCTCTGGTCTCAGCAGCGAAACACCTTAGACACTGAACCACCATTGCGTAACTGCCACAATTACCTCCCATTCTGCCACTGGTAGGTGAAGTCTCGTGCATGGCCTTACTTATTTACAGATTAGGGAGCCAGAATTGTTTTGGTTATGGTTCCACCAATATACATTTGTTCAGAAATACCCATGAAATAAGAGGTATCATATTAGGTAAGATTTTTCAACATTCATTTTACACTTCTGCTGTCCCAACTAAACAGGTAATCGGGAAGGCACTTGCTTTCAAAATCACTTAATGAGTGTTGTTCCGCTATTTACCCACCCCTCTCTCACACTTATACGTGTTTTCAGATTCTTGCAAATATACTAATAAACCTCGTAAACCTGCTAAAAAGTAACTCATGTTTTCAATCAGGTCCGCACAGCTCTCGCGAATTATACTCTTGTGATCCAACCTATATATATATTTTTAGAAATGATACAATATATGAGGAACTCATCCCAAGATGACTGCATATTTCAAAATTCTCTAAGTGTGTTGATGACGTTTTAAACTAAACAAACTTTTTGTACCTTGATCATACTGTGTTAAAGTAGACTGAATGCTGTCTTACAAGGACAGCAAAATTTTTTTGCTCAGGGTATAATTTTGTTTTAACGAAATGCACTCCGCGCTCCACAGGCATCGGAATTCGGTCTTTTTGTCTAAGTCATAATAGACCTCCCTCACCACTTAAATGAGTATTCACTCATTTGCTGATGACGGCATTAATTTTTAGGTTAAAACGTTAACGTTTTTATATATTTTCTCTCACATTTTAACACAGTTGCTTACGGGGGCCATTTTGGGAAGATAATTTAACATTACTAAAATGCGAAATTATGCATGTGTTGCGAAGTTCTTGCAGCCAATTTACTTAATATATAAACGACATACGTTTGCAATTACTACGGCGTGCATGTATGTACTTAGTCGTACTCTTAACAACAAAACTGCCCCGCACGGGGCACCTTGAGTATTCATGGTGACGGTGAGCAGCGACACCGCGGACCCCGAGCTCCCATACATAAGCCGTGTCCAACCGTGGCAAGGTGTGTGAAAGGTGAAGGGTAGTAGCCGTAACCGGTGGATGTCGGAGCCTTGGTCAAGCTCCGGCCGATGGGCTCCCGGGGCCTCCGGGACCTCTTTGACCACCAGGGTAAGGTCAAAGGAAAAGTAGCCCCCGTTCCCTGCTTTTATACTATGCTGTATGGTATTTTCTAACCCTCCCCCCCCCCAACCGTGATCGGCCCCTAAAAGGGGCCGCACCGAAGTATCGTTTCGCCCATTGCCATCTTTGACATTTCCTGAACCAGATCATTACTCTCGATTCTTGTCATGGAGTCCCTCAATCCAACCCACCCTCTTGCATCTCAGTCAGTCTTCTTGATCGCCAAGTATCTTGAAGCCATAATAGGAAAATCGTGTAAGTGCAAAAAACAAAGGTCTGGTGAACTCCTAATCGAAATAAATGACAAGCAGCAGTCTGCAAAGCTTCTAGCTAAGACTAGACTGGCTGATCTCGACATCAGGGTCACACCCCATCGGAGCCTCAACAGCTCGCAGGGTGTGATATCCGAGACAGATCTCCTAAACGAAACGAATGCGGATCTCCTTGCCGGCTTGAAGGATCATTGCGTCACTGCCGTGAGACGGATCACTATCCGCAGAGACGCCAAGGAGATTCCGCAATAAGCACATTACATTGACTTTTTGTCACGCGCAGTTCTCTCTTCCCACAACACATAAATTGAGTTTTTATCCGCTTCTGCGCTGCGTCCCGGTCCTTACATCCCGAACCCGCGGCGCTGTTTTAAGTGCCAGCGGTTCGGGCATGGTACAAACTCTTGCCGTGACCGAACGACGTGTGCGAAATGCGCGGCGCATGATCATCCGAGCGCCAATTGTCCATCCGATACCCTGTCTTGTGTGAACTGCGGCGGGCCGCATGCAGCGTACTCCCGCAAGTGTGAAAAGTTCCAACAAGAAAAAACATAATCAACATCAAGGTAACTGAGAACATTACCTTCCCGAGGCGCGAAAGAGGTTCGCCTCTTTCCCCCTGGAGGGGTACGCTGACGCGGCTCGCCGGGGGCGGAGCGGCGTCTCTGGTGTCCACAGGGACCCAGTTCAGCGAGTCTGACTTGTCCCGCCTCTGCCCCCCCGCCGGGTTGCCTCACGCAGCCAACACGCCGCTTGCTGAGGCAGCAGCGGTTGTGGTACAACACACTTCTTTGGACCGGTGCCGCTCCCGCCTCCGCCTTCCCGTCCTCCAGTGCGTTGGTGGTGCCGAGGTGATGGACACCACGGGCCCCGCATCGGCTCCCACTCCACT
>JABSTR010003726.1:0-54548 GCA_013339765.2 Haemaphysalis longicornis
TCGGCCGAAAAACGTTTGTGAATTCACAACCATGGCTACCACAGGGAAACAGGACGACAGGGCGTCCTGTCGGGAAACAGGACGCCCTCTCTTGCAACGCCCGCCATCTGATAAACACTGGTTTACTTTTGTTTAAGCAGGATATCCGTAATTATGGCTACCGGAGACTGCCTGTGCCTCCTCGCTACAGAACTTGTCACCGTTGCCGCAAAATTCGCTGAGACTCCCTCTAATCAAAGCCTCATTTCTTTTCAGTCCTTTTGCTACGTGCTTTTTCTTCTTTTTTAAGTTCTGTGATCCAAGTGTGTGGTGTGTTTGTGACGTGAAACTGGTAGAGTCTGTAAATGATACTCAAAGGTATCTTCATTGTGTTCTGCAACATACATGAATGTTTCTTGTTGAAACGAGCACTTATTTGTAGTTTTCGGCGTTTTGCATGAAAGCAAACAGGGCCTAATTTGCTGGGGGATTTATTGTTTCCCAAGAACAATACCATCTGCAGGTCCCTATTGCCTGTACATTTTTAGCTCAACAAAACAAGTAAAAAGAAAACTTGAAACAAGTAGCGGTCGGCACGACATTGTCGATGGGACAAAAGACATGCGGACTAGTATAGGCAGCTTCAGGTTATTATCATGTCCTACTGTTGGAATAATATAAAAATGGCATCATCTCCACTCCGTAGATGATGCTGAGGGTTTGAAGTACAGACACAAATGGCATAGCATTTGCGCCCCGAGTAACATCCGATTTGTGCCCCGACCGTCATTCGATTTGAGCCGTGAGTTGCACCTTGATTTTTCCCTAAATGTAAAAGATGTTCACGGCTCAAATCGAACTTCGCTTGATTTTCGCTTGATGGTGGTGTGCGCCCAATGGACGCGGACGGGCATTAGGAGGTCCTAAGGCACTCCGCACCATCACAGGTGATGGAGTAAGCCGTTTTACTGTCGGCTACTCATTCACGGTCGTAGCCCAATGGGCAAAACGACTGACACTGACTCTGTCTCGTCTACCAGACACGGGCTCGAGTCCTGTTGGTGCCTGTGTCATTTTTTGCGATTTTAAATATTACGCGCACGGACGCTGACGGAAATTGTGCGTTCCTAAGGTACTCCGCACCTAAAACATGAAATCGACATACCCAAAGTGTGTAATGTATTTTTTTCCGTACTGGTCATTCAAGTGACCAAGCGACCACCACGGCGACCTAAGCATTAAGGGCGTGAAAGATCCCGCTGACCAAAAACTTGCGCAGGAACAATCAGCTGCCAAATCCTTCTCCCTCCCGTCAGTGGTTCCTATCACATCCAAACCATGGGAGCAGTGCAGATTAGCGAGACTAATCTGCAGTGAACGAAGAGCGGTTTCTTTTACGGTTTTCTCTATGCGATCCTCACGCTGGAATCTATGTGCTCGCTGCGTGGGCATGCCTTCCTTTGGTTTGTTAGCTTTGCCCATTTACTTTCCGAATTTTTTTCTATGAGTGTGTACATACGAACTCAGGGTGAACTGTGTAAAAATCGGGCATGTATAAGGTAGTGCACGAATAAAAAATGGCTTCAATCCACGCTGTGAAGGTGGTTGGAAAGGAAAGCTTTAAACGGCACCCATGACAACTGCCCATGCGACGTCACTTGAATTCCCGCACGTGGCTCTAAAAAGAGTGAAACCAGAGATTCCTGAAGCCGTTACCCGGAATTTGCGGGGGTGGCGTCCCAAAGGCAGCAGCGTCGGCCACGGCCGCTATAGAGCAGCGGACGCCGCCACTGCAGCCGGGCCGTGCGTCGAAAAACAGAAAAAAAACGGAGAAGAGCGTCTTTCGAAGGGTGAGACGGCGAACCTAGCTATTCCGAGTTCCTACCTCCAGGCTACACCATGCGCGACTAAAGCGGACACATCGAAACATTTTGGCTTGCGAGCTAAGTGATGCCCATTTATACGGATTTAAACTAGATAGTTTAGTAAGGTTGAGAATGGCGAGAAAGCTAGGGAACTTTTATAATAGCTAGTTATCAGAACGAGTTGCTCCTTTCGCCTTTTTCAATACTTGTTAAAATACAAACAAATTGTTATTCACAATTTTAGAAAACTGCTTCCCATTCCTAGGAAGCAGTGCGCAAAAGGTAACATTTCTCGAGCGCCCAGATGTCTGGAGGTGGTCTATACGTTTTGTTTTCCTGCCCTGTAAACCTATCCTTAACGTGCCTTTGCCGTACGACCACAATATTCTGCTGGGCCGGGTTACCGAGGGGGTGCTGCCGAGCAAGTTAGTCCAGCCGTGCGAAGGAAGCGCGAAATGGAGGCGACACTCCGACAAAGCAGGCCCAAAAGAACCGTCGCTAGAACAGACGTCCAAACCGAGGGAATGGGTTCCGCCGAAGCGCCGCCCGGGTGAGGAGGCTCCGACTCGCGGGGACGCTGTGTAATAGTGTCAATTCACCGCACCATCTACACCGTGCTCCGTGAGTGACAAGCGCCCTTCCCCTCCCCAGTTGCGTTGGGAGTTTTTTGTCACGCACGCCACGGCGAAACCGTTCCTGGTAGAGGTAGAAAACATTGCTTTAAAAGTGGCGTCAACTCTTCAAGCAGAAAGCAAAGAATGCCTCCGGTGTTAGAATGGGAGACCGACACATCGCGCATGCTCTCATGGCTACTGGAATAATTTTCGAACAGAAATGTCTTATTTCTCTGGTGACGTACCATATCGTTGGAATTTTTCACGGAGATTGTTCACCTTGAATCCCAAAATTCAAAGCAGTTAGTACATGCATGTCTTGTTGCATGTTTGCTTTCCAGACGATATGTTTTGACATTTTATTCACTTAGTGGTTTTTCTCAGGAGAACGTGCGGGGTCATTTTGCATGTCACTGAGCATTCCGTAAACTAGAATAGTTTTAACAGATCGGCTTTAGAGAGTGACGTCGTCGTGAATTGTTTGGTAGCAGAGACTACACGACTTCCAAAACAGTAGCTATAGCACGAAAAATCTCCCAAATAGTAAAAAAATGGCTGGCCTCTTTACTTAACAAAATTAATTACTTATTTTCACTCTCCTTTTTTCTAAAAGTGCTTACGCGAACACTTAAGAAGGAGGCAATCATAAACCTCTCAATGTAGTTGTAGATATTTCCACGAAGCCAAATACGACGAACTTGTCTTGAAAGAAAACACGTTTATTTGAACGAACTTGGGCTCCCCTTGCAACTCAAAGAATACACAGCGGGCGAATCAGCAGTCGACAAAGTGACAGGATCAGGCGAGCGTCGGCGAGTCGAATCCCGTGGCGTCTGCTGTGCAGGCATTCCTGTTTCGGCGCGAGTTTTTCTTGAACCGTCGATTTACAACAAGAAAATTGTAGATGAAAGAAGATTATCCCAGGCCAGTGACGTTAGGGCGAAACGCTCTCCTTACCCGAATGAGATAACCCGTGAGGCATAAAAATATAGAAGGGAACATGCGCCTCGCTTGGGACAAAGATAACACAGCCGAGCGCAGCCGCGCAGTAAAATCAAATCACAAATAAACAAACCAAATGCATGGTTCGCGGAATTACCCCCACATTAACTGTGCATCGTCCAGATGCTAAAATATAATGACTGACAGAAAAAACAAGTACAACAAAAAAGTCCATCGTCCTGATGAGTAAGGTTTGAGGCGAACCACGTCGAGGACTTGGGGCCGCGTGTATAGTCGTGATATGCCGGAATCACCATCGAGGCCAGCTCGTAGGTAAGTTGGCCAAAACGTAGTACAATCCGGTAGGGACCGAAATACGGTCGCAGAAGCTTCTCACTGAGTCCGCGTCGTCAGAGGGGAGTCTAAACCAACACCTGAGTGCCTGACACAGGGTGGTACTCGGCGTCTCCGCATCGGAGATTGCAGCATGCGGCATCCACCAGCTGCTGGTCCGTTATACGAACTCGCGCGAGCTGGCGGGCCTCCACCGCACTTTGAAGGTATCCTTGGACGTCAGCGTTGAGGTCGTCGTCTTCTTCACGCGGACGCACGGCGTCAAGCATCGTAGTCAGCCGTTTTTCGTAGACAAGCTCGAAATGTGTCATCTGCGTAGTTGGCAGGGTCGCTGTGTTGTGCGCAAACGTTACATACGGGAGGACTTCGTCCCACGCCTTATGTTCAACGTCGATGCGTATAGACACCATATCCGCAATCGTCTTGTTCAGACGTTCCGTAAGTCCATTCATTTGGAGGTGGTACGCTGTCGTTCTTCGGTGATCCGTGTTGCTCTAGCGTAATATTCCTTGCATAAGCTCCTCAGTGAATGCTGTTCCAGGGTCCGTGATTAGAACTTCAGGGGCTCCACGTCACAGGGGAACTTCGTTTATGAAGAACTTAGCAATTTCTAGTGCAGTTGCAGTCCCCCGCGGAGGAGGGCCGTCTCTGCTTAGCGCATCATTAGGTCTGTCGCTACGATAATCCACTTGCTCTCGAATTGTGACGTAGGGAACGGGCCCAGAAGGTCTATTCCAATCCGTTGGAAGGGCCTCGATGAAACGACGATGGGCTGCAGAAGTCCGGCGGATCTCATCGGGGGCGTTTTTCGTCGCTGGCAGTTACGGTATCTCCGGACGTAGTGGGCGACGTCAGAGGTATGGCAGGGCCAGTAGCACGTCGCTGTGAAAAGATGTCCAGAAGACGGTTGTCGTGCACTCTTCCAAAAGTTTCTTCCCGAAGGTCCGCGGGGATGACAGAGGTAATTTGTTCTCGTTCTGGCCCGAACGTCTTCACCAGGACGGAGTTTTCCGGCACAATGCTGGTAAGTTGCGTTTGAACGCTGTAGCTATGGCGACGTTGCGTCATTGCTGTAGTCGATCATGGCGCGTAGGTCACGGTCGGCACACTGCTGGGCGTCTAGGTGGCTCTCCGTTCGACTCTGAAGAACGCGCTGTGTTCAACGAGTCTTTTCACGGTGGCTCGATGGGGCCGTAGGAGAGAGAGCGTCGTCGTCGGATTGTTTTCCTGCTGGATTTACGACGATTTCAACGTCGAACTCTTGCAGACGTAATCTCCACTCCCCAAGACGAAAAGAGAGGTCCTTTAAATCGGTGAGCCAATACAGCGAATCGTGGTCTGTCACAACCTTGAATGGTCTACCATAACATATGGTGGAAAATTTGAAATGGCCCATATAATCCCGAGGCACTTTCGCGGAGACTGAGTAGTTCCTCTCCTCCTTCGACCGACCAAAGCTGGAAAAGGTGATTAATTTTTCGCAACCGCTTTGCATTTGGACGAAGACGACACCCAACCCTAGATCACTGGGCTCCGTGTGCATCTCCGTTTTGCCGTTGCGTCGAAATGATTCAGCATGGGCGGGTTTTGCAGTCGTTGCTGTAGCTCGCAGAATGCTTTTTCTCGGGCGTTTTGTTAGCTAAAAGGCGTGATATCTTTCGTCAGCGAAATAGTGGCTCTGCAATGCCTGCGAAGTTTGAGACGAAGCGCTGGTAGTATGCGCACAGTCCGAGAAATCTTCGCACGCCCTCCTTGTCTGTCGGTCTTGGAAAGTTCGCTATGGCTGAGAACTTCGCTGGGTCAGGCAGGACTTCCTTGGCGTTGTCGACGTGGCCCAAAAATATAAGCTCTTCGTACGTAAAGCAGCACTTTTCAGGCTTCAGCATTAACTCCTTCCTGCGAATAGCCTCAAGTACAGACTCCAATCTTTCAAGGTGTTCGTCGAAATTTCGGGCGAATACGGCAACGTCGGCGAGGTATACGAGGCAGGTGTGCCACTTAAGGCCAGCTAGCACGCTGTCCATGACTCTTTGAAAGGTTTCTAGCGCCGTGCACAGTTCTAACGGCATCACCTTGAACTCGTAAAGCTCGTCCGGGGTTATGAATGCGGTCTTCTCTGTCTCTGCCGCCCACTTCTATTTGCCAGTAGCCTGTCTTTAGATCCATGGATGAGAAGTACTTCGCGTGGCAGAGGTGGTCGAGGGCATCGTCCATTCCCGGCAGCGGGTACAGGTCCTTTTTGGTGATTTCGATCAATAGCCGGTAGTCGACGCAAAACATAATGTGCCGTCTTTTCTTCTTCAACAGTACGACCGGCGCATCCAAGGGTCTTTCCAATGGCTGTATAATGATTGTCGTCGCTGATCATGTGTTTCACTGTCAGGATGGCTTCTCGCTCGAGAGAAAGCGCACGGTACAGTGACCCTCCGGTAGGTCGGACTCCATCTTAGGTTAATATTTGATGCTTCGCTAGTGGTGTCTGAAGCAATTTTGAGTTCGACGAAAAACACTTGCTGTAGCGACGCAGCAACGTCAATAATTTGTTCCGTTTTAATGGGGTAACGCCGGGGTCACTTTGAAGGGATGCAGAAGGTTGAAGGTATCTTCGGATGCGCGTTAGAAGTCGGGGACCGCGATCACGTCTCTTGCTTCTTGCGTTTATTGAGGAACGCAATTGCAGCTCTCTTGTTTAAAAAATGGTATTCCTCGGTGAAATTAGTGACCAAAAGTTGGGATTGGCGTTTCTCAAAGAGCGCAATGCCTCTGCTCGCAATGCCTCTTGCTAACTGTCAGTGCGTCAGCACCTTTCACAAAAAATTTATAGCTGCATGACATTTTCAGGCCTGCAGGTATCCGCCTCCAAATACGAATTCATCCTGCATTGTCGGTGTTTTACGGGGGTGAGAACTTCTGACCACGAAGTAGCACTTACATCGTTGAAAGGATCCACGACTGTAAACCCGTTTGACATGCATAAGGCCACGAACTAGCACTAATTAGCATATTGAAGCGACAGACAATTGATGCGTGCAAGAACAACAGAGCACTGAAGAAATAATTGTGTGTTGGGGGTGAGAACTTCTTTGACCAAGAGAACTTACATCGTTGAAAGGATACGGAGAAGTTTAATGCTGTAAACCCGATTTTCAAGTATAAGGGCGACAACTTTAGGTATCTCGCCTGACAGAAAGGGTAAATTTGTAAAACAAAGGGACGCCAAGAAATGGAATTAAATTGTAAAGGCTGAGATTTCAGCACCAAAGAATCCTCCCTAATAAAAATATCCAGAACCTTCTCTACAAAAAAGTAGAGCTAATGCCTCCACATGCGATGATTGAAATCAACAAAGTAGCGAAAAGACTTCAACGGGTCATAAATAGTTGAGAATAAGGGCATTTACGATTATTACAAGTCAATAATCGATTCTTCGACTAAATTATATTTGAAACCCTTCACACTCCTTGGAATCTCCCTTTCATTGTGTCTGCATTGCCGATCGCCCGCTATTATCAGTTCTCTTGCTCCTTCTAAATCCATCACTTTATTTACACCTTCAAGCTCCATTACTTACTCCTTTAACATGCGGGCAAATTATCCC
Source organism: Haemaphysalis longicornis (assembly GCA_013339765.2). Lineage (NCBI taxonomy): Eukaryota > Metazoa > Arthropoda > Arachnida > Ixodida > Ixodidae > Haemaphysalis > Haemaphysalis longicornis. Next base: position 7,353 of record JABSTR010003726.1, read on the forward strand.
GGGATCCACGAGTAGGACCGGCTTCATATACCGTCCGCGTCAGGAGCAGCATCTTCACAGTAGAGCGTGATCATCAATCTTGCGCGGGGCGGCAGGGTGACAAGATCATCCGGATTCCTTCCCGCAGCATGGTGTTCGGGGTTCGGTAACGGCGTCATGGAGTGATCGGGGAAAAAAGGTATCGTCTTGGTCTGCAGATCCATTATTGGACCGTTGTCTGTCAAAAACTCTATTCCAAGAATGACTTAACGGGAGCAGTTAGGTAAAATAACGAACGCCATCTACGGTGCCCTGTAATGTGCACGTTCCAAGTGGCGTTACGAGATAGCCTCCTGCTGTGCGTAGGTACCGTTCGTCCCATCAGGTCGTAACTTCAGCTTAAACGCGAATGATCCGCTCATCAGCGAGTAGTCCGCTCCCGTGTCTATGAGGGCGACTACATCAAAGCCACAGATAGACAACTGGACGTCGGATGCCACCTTCCTGGTGTTCCGTGTGTGTCGGAGTGTCGTATCTCGGCTTGTGCGTGTTGGTGGTTTAACACTATGGGTCGTCGTTATCGTCTTCTTCTCAGCGGCAAGCTTGGTCATGTCGGGTACGCATCGCGCCGTGTGGCTGTCGTCGTGTTTGGGAGTGATGTCAGGGTCTCATCGGGTCGTCGGGCTGAGGGCATGTCGTGTATCGCGGTGTTCGGTGCGTCCTTGCGTCGTTGGAGGGTTTTCGTTTTTCCGTAGTCGTGCAACTTTACCTCCACAAGTTGCTGCTTTTAGTTTCCCCCGCCTGGGCTGGGGGACCTTCCACGTGAGAAGTCAGCAGTACTACGACGGTTTGGTGACTGTTACGGGTAGGGATACTATGAACGGTTGAAACGGGATGGTTCTCAATTTGTTTTGGAGAGGTATTCTTCCATCCCAATAGGGCGCTGCCCTGGTTGAGGGCGTCGAAGGAGAACCCTCGCAAACCGAGCCTGTTGTAGGGTAGCGACGGTAGATGTCGTCGGCCTCTCCGCATTCGTAGCACAGCGGACGATTACCGGGGGTTCGCCATACGCCCGTCTTCCTCGACGTCTGGTTTTGGGTTGCAGGGGGTCGTGCGGGCGACAGTGGTCGGCGGCACGGCGGGGCTTCTTGACAACGGGTTGGAGCACGGCGGGGTCGACGATTAGCCATAGAGTACTCCACGGCTTGTGGTTCGCGAGGTGCTTCCGACGGCGTAGAAGTTCCCAGCGCGTTTTGGACTTCTTCGGATTACGTTGGTCCGGGAGGCGACTTGGGGTTGCGGCGTGGTTGGGAAAACTTTCCTGAGTTCTTCGCGAACGACGCATTGTTTCCCGTACGTCTTCCGACGCGAATCGAGAAGCGTTAACGGGGTTCGCCGGAAAAGCGTTGAGTGGTCGATCGTACTGCCTCGATCGTACTGCCTCGTACTGCGACGCGTGTACAGGGTTCTCTCGATCATCGAAGTATCAGTCCCGAATTCAGCGACGGTTGTTGGGGGTTGCAAATGATACCAGCGAAGAGCTCTTGTTTACCTCGCCCCATCAAAAAGAGCACCTCCTTCTCCTCTGCCATCGCGGGTTGATTTCGTTGAAACACAATTGTCAGCTTCTCAACGAAAACTACGACGCTGTCGTTGGGGTGTTGGATTCGCGTCTGCAGCAATAGCTCAGCGCGTTCTTTGCGCACGACAGGTGTGAGCGTTTTCAAAATTCTGTTTTCAACATGCTCCATGGTATCAGCGAGGTCTCGTGATTTTCCAACCAGACTCGAGCGGAGTCCTCGAGGTAGAAAAACACTTCCCTCAGGGTTTCTTCATCATCCCACGGTGCGAAAACTCTAACACGCTCTAGGTTTTATAGCCACTCCTCCGTGTCTTCACCAGGGGATCCTCGGAGTGTTTGGGGTTTCCTAGGTTGCAGCAGAACGATGGGCGGGTTGGCTTGGGTGACCATGGTGCTGGTGGCGATGGCTTGTTTCTTCCCTTTCTCCGGAAGTGGACCAAGCTCGGGTGGGAGGACTTGCTGTCGGCGGCTGGTACGAGTGAGGCCTGCTTGGTGACTTGCACTAGGTTTACGGAACATGTACCCCGCACCTTACCAGTGTCACGAAATCAAAGACGACGCAGTTGTCTTGAAGGAGAACATGTTTATTGGAGCAAACTTGTGCTCCCCTAACAACTCAAAGAATACACAGGCGGTGAAGCAGCTGTCAACAAAGTGACGTCTTCAGGCGAGAATCGACGAGTCGAATCCCGTGGCGTCTGCTCTGCAGGCTTTTATCTTTCGGCACGATTATTCTAGGCCAGTGACGTTAAGGCAAAACGCTCTCCTTATCCTAATGAGATACCCTGTGCGGCACAAAAATAAAGAACCGAACAAGCGCTTTACTCAGGACACAGATAACACAGCCGGGCGCCGCCAGGCAGTAAAAAGAACATGAATAAACAAACGCTATGACTGGTTCGCACCAATATCGAATGCATGTTGGTGGACGGCATGAGTTTCAGGGTTAGCCCTACAGGTCTCTAAGCCGATGAACGACCTCGTGGCCGGAGCCGATAGACAAAGTCGATGGCAATTGAATTAAAGTGCTGTTCACTAACTAAAATACACGTAGCAATCACTGCGTATGTGCACTCACCGCTTTCTTCGAATAAGCAGTCTGTTTTATTCTGTGAGGCCATATTCGTCATGCTCCTCTTGAGGAGCACGCTCACGGGCGCTCGGTATTCTTATTGGTCTTTTTGCGAGCTCCTCGATTAGCGCCTGCCCACGCGCATGCCTGGACCACACCAGGCGCCCCTGAAGAGGCGCACGCTTACGTGCGCTCAGCTGGGCTGTTTTCTGGTAACGCTCCAGGGAGCACCTAAGACCCTGAAAAGCTGTGCTGCAGCGACGTCTTCATCGGAGTGCTGTGGGGTCGGTTAAACACGCCACGTGATAAGCAATCGGCGCCTCAGTGTTTCTTGCTAGATTGTGAAACCTTGATTTCAAAGATCGATTTGCTCCAAGCGGATTGCTCCACCGTCCGATGCGGCCAGAACGGTTCGTTAAATTTTCTAGCCAACACACCGCATGGTAGTCAGTTTTCACCGCAGTAGCCTCCCGCAGATGTACGAGCGGAGGTTCTAAATGGCTGCTATTGTAGAACGGCAACCTTTTTTAGAAGCCTAATAGTTTTTTTCTTTCTTAGAGAGACAATTTGTGTGATATGGGGCAAGTTTTTCGCGAGCGCTTTATTTTGGGTTGACGACAGCCTCCAAGCCTACATCACTGCCGTCTGTGTGAATTTGTGTTTTGGCGTTTTCGTCGGAGTGAGCAAGCAGAGACGGGTCTATGCAGGTTTTTTGAAGCTCCTGGATAGCATTCACCTGCTCTTCCTTCCACCAGAACTGAAGCTCTTTTTAGTCAGGCGCATCCGGGGGTTCGGCTATGTTTGTGATGTGTTCGAGGAAGGGCCGCTAGTATGGAAACAGCCCTAGGAATCCGCACAAGCTTTTGTTATTTTGGACTAGGGTGAAGTGGATGATAAATGACATTTTTAGGCGGGACAGGCAGCACTTTGTCGCCGTTCGCGACGTGGACCAAGAACATTAGCTCTCCGTACGCGAAGTGACACTTTTAAGGCTTCAGCGCTAATTCCAATTCTCGAACGGCCTCCAGCACTGCCCTTAATATATTTTGCAATATGTTCGTCGAAGCTTAGTGTGAAGATGACAAAGTTGATGAAGTACACGAGTAGACGGCAACGCCGCCTGAGTGCATGGATTTGGGTAAGACAGGCAACCACAGTGTCCATTACTTGTTCAGATGACTATGGTGAGGTGAAGAGCACTCATGAAATCACCTTAAACTTGTGCAGTCTATTCAGCGTTATAAATGCAGTTTTTGGAAAGTCTCTAAGGTTCACTTCAGTTTGCCAGTACTTGGTTTTCGGCTACGTCGACGAGAAATACTCCAGTTGTTTTTAGGTTCATGCAGAGTAAATACTTCACTTGTCAAAGGTGGTCGATGACGTCATCTAGTTGTGGCAGAGAGCGCACCTCCTTTTTATGATTTCTTTAGGGCACCCTGGCAAAACGATAGTGTTCGTCGCTGGGGGGCTGTGTTCGTGTTTTGAGCAGAAGCGTAGCTCGCTGCTAAGGTACGGCCGCAGGAAATTCGTAGAGAAACTGGTTCTTGCATGCGATCAATTTCTTCAGGGCTCTCATGGTTCTCCACCGATATTCGAGCTGCAACTCTAAATACAAAAAAAAACATGCGGGAGGGCTTCGTCGTCGCCCCACATGTAGAAACTCCCGACCCGTTCTAGCTTTTTCTGTCGCTACCGTGGCTGCGTTGTAAAAGTTGCCGGCCACGATGTCTTCTTGAATTTTCCTGCAGTCTTCGAAATTTAGGTTAACGACCTTGATGTCGGCAGCACGAACGAGACGGGAGACCTTTGCGACTTGCAAGCGGTTTAGGGCTCAGGTACTTCGAACCTTCAGAAGATGCCACGCGGCACACTGTAAACGCAAACTAGCCGGAAATGGAGTTTTAATCAAGTAATGTGCCCTGAAAAGTACTTATAGCAAAAAATGTACTCCCTAGGCATGGTCTAAAAAGTGGACGTACCTCCATGGTAGTACCGTTGCCCATCCGTGTAGCAAAAGGGAGGATTAGAACGACTTAACACCATTTGTGAGATGGCGTTTCGGTTCCTTGTATACAACCACGTCCACAATAAACTCCCCATTGGGGGTAATCATCTCAAGCGGCGGTCCGCCATGTTAGTCTTGTGTTGTTTCCGTGTGTCAGCACTTCAACCGGGACTAATGCTAATTAGAACGAGAAAGCAGGACGCGACGTTGCATGCAGCTACAAAACCGATACCGTACGTATACCCGTATAGATGCTTCAGCCAGCGCGATCACAAGCAGACAGCGCGGCCGTGTTGTTTCAATCTGTTATTTTGGCGATAGGTGTTGTCAAACTCTGCTGCTAACAAAGAGACAGTTCTCGCCGTTGAAAACAATTGCAATGTTCATCTGCTTCGCTTGCTTGCGCATATATAGACAATTTAAATTCTCGTGCCTGCGCGCCAACGCACCCGACTGCAGCGACTCAACTTGCCCTGGCGGCACGACTTGCTGCCCGGATGTAAACAACCTCCGTGCTATCAACTATCAATGCAGCGCGGCCGGTGACTTGGTGCGGCCGGAGCTTCAAGCGCCTCGCCTTGGGCCATCATTTTTTCTTATTTGAGAAGGACTAGTAGTGCCATTTGGTGGAAAGATTTTTATGTGCCCCTGTCACACGACGAACGGCCGCTAACAACATTTGGATACGGCGACAGCTGTGGACAGCTCGCTGGTAAGTGGTCTGTCATCAGTCGATGCGTTTGTCAAACGTTTGGATAGGGTTAACTGCGAAGTACCCGTGCCGCACACAGCACGTACACGCACGGGCAAAGAAAAAGCGCACACTCGTTTTATTGTACTTGTTTGTGGCTTTTGGGGTATGCATTCGCATTCTTTTGTAGGCCGGTTTGTAACAGGGCATTCGAGATGAAATCGTTTGTCGCGCGCGGCGTCGTTTCAAAGCAACGTGACGGTTACTCAGGTAGCCGAATCGCCTCCGACAGCGGTGCATCGTCGGGCCCGGTCGGTGAATATTGTGGGACTCTGTCTCTCATATGCATCGAACTGCTCGTGTTCTTTTTAGTTAACTGCTCTACTTTGTAATATCTATTTGTTAACGCTCCTGATGGCTTGCCTGTCCAAATATAAGTCTTTGTGTTGTTTTCGTTCAAGGCTCTGACTCATTCTTAGCGCTCTGGTCGGCGAAAGCCGCAGATCAGACGGCCACCCCCTTCGAAAACTGTGCCCTGTAGATTCGGTGGGGTTGTTTGCTCGCTTGAGTCGACTCTTCACATCTAACAGCGTACCCTATTAAGGAAACGGTGACATGCGTAAAAGATGCTATGAGCCTATCGAACGATTAAATGCATATAGTGTGGACCACGACGGCGACGTGGTTCGAAACCGAAATGTTTTTATTCCCTTTCGGATGATAATGAGGGGTCTGTATACAATCGGGGCCTGTCAGTCGCCAGCTAAGGCCACGTAATTAAAAACACAAATTCATGCCCTTATGGAAGAGAACCGAGTTTGCCGTAGCATGACACAAGTCTGCCGGGCATAAAAAAGGATATCATTTTTTTAGAAGAACAATGCACACACTCTTCTTTTGTTGGTAATACCTTTGTCATAATCAATAGTAAGACCATACACAAAAATTACTCGATTCATCTGACACTCGATTTTGACACGGAGCTTGCAGCTCCAAAAAGTGCACTGTGGTTTTGCGTGACGGAAACTTCTACAATCACGGTAAATTAACTAAGGCAGGTGTGTGTGGCATGCAGCGTTGGTAAGTTTGCGAGAATAGCGTTTCCATTTCAGCTGTTTTTTTTTTTGTTGCCATGCAATCACAAGTAATTTGGTGCCATGAACGAGGTTTACGTTAGCTAACAAGGCTGTAGTAACGGTTGCGGCTACAAATGACCTTATGCACCAATCATGCTTGTCAGCTCGGTGACACAGAATATTAAGGTGTCAGAATACGGATGACTGAGTCGCCTAGTTTATTACTACTGTAAAAAAAGAAAGTGTTTTCTGACCCAGTGAAGGACTTTCCTGTATGACTGTATTATGACAGATGGCAATACTTGATGAGACAGGCCGTAACAAATTAGCTTTGGATGTAGCACCAGGAGGGAAATAGGTGGAGGTATCTGCAAGTATAACTGAAACAGTGGGTGCCTGTCCGGCATGAATTCATTATTTGCTGACACGATTTTCTTCTGCAGATCCTGATACATGATCGAGTTGAATGACTTCATAGATCTTAAGGCAGGATAGGCTGTGCTGTACAAGGCAAGGCTGCATTCGGAAACCAAGTTGGCCCCTCCAGCAGAAGTGAGTATTGCCACGGCTTGCAACAGCCGTCCAGCTCGCAAAAGCTGCACTTTTTCTATGAAAGTGAGCCACCATGGTAGGGGAGAGGCAGTGTAAGGGTTTGCATCTTTAACTGTGTGCCCACTCACTTGAATAGATGCAAGCTGGCATCTTAAAGCAAGAAACAGCAGTTAACAAAATCATGCAATACCAAAGTGTTTTTCAGTCAAAAACAAAAACTAATCTATCAACCTACAGAGACTTGCATTTTATCTTCACTGTCATTTAAAGTTGTGCTCGAGTATATTGCCGGAAGTAATATCTTTTTATTGCTGCAAAAGCCACGACGGTTAATGTACTGGCACTTGGTTTTATGAAGCCTTTGCATTCCTAATTTAGGTACTGGAATTCGCAGGGAACCTGGCCTTACAATTTTATTACTGTACCGAATTATTAAGTTCATTTAACCATAGTGTCTGTTTTGAATTTTACGTGTGGGGCATTTTTTTTCTTTTTGCTTTTCAGGCAGATGTTCCTCTGACTCCCTGCCTGCATTCCGTGAACGGGGAAGTTAGCCTCCAAATCGATGGCCAGCGTGTCTTGACTGCATCATCTTTACTGGGAGGACTGTAGGACTGTTAGTGTTTGCATCGTTCTGGGTTTTCAACATTCAATATCCCAAGAAGGCACACAGAGCTCTAACGTTTGTGGAACATGCCTTTTTGGACCTTGCCTGCACCAAACCACGTGTGAAGGATTTAGAACTAATTAACTTTTATCGCATCAATATCGCTCACTAATATTTGTTTTCAATCCTGTAATCATTGGATAGTAGTCAAAAAGAATTCCGTATTATATTTCTGACTTTTTCTTTTTTCTTTTATTACTGAAAAGGGATATTTGATGGGCCGTTCTGTATGCTGATAATACAGCTATCTTTCAGTGAAGCAATAATATTAACAAACTAATTTAACTTGAAACAATTATCTAAATAATATTGGCAACTGGTGCGAATTGAATCAACTAAAAATTATCCGAAAAACACGAATTTCATGGCTTTTTGTTCTCACTCTAAAGAAGCTGTCGCGATACCACCCATTCTGTTCTATATCATTGCAATTAACCGTCAGACTCGGTCACTTTCTTGGCGCATTTGTGTCTTTATCAAAACGCACTGGTATTTTCCGCAGCATATTTTTCGTTCTTTATATTACTCATTTATCCATGGCCATCTCACTGCTGTCTGTCTCCTACATCATTTATCTCTTGTGCCTTTACCACCTACAAAATGCTTGTTACCTTTCAATATCAAATCGTTGCACAGCTCTCGCTCATTTCACCACAAATTAAAAAAATTGTTTTGTTGTTGTAAACCACTGCAACCATTTTTTCTTCACTTTGTGTACTTAGTACTGATGCGTACTGATAAGTTCTGATAAATACTGACGCGTTCTCGATCCTCTAGTATTATATAATGATTTCACTTACCATGCGGTTGTGTTTGTGCCCATCTGTTTTTCAAGTATTTCCAGTTCTTGTATTATTATTGTTTCTACAATTTGTTCAACTAGCAGACAGCTCTCGCTCATTTCACCACCTACTGAATTTTTTGTTGTTGTTGTAAACCACTGCAACCATTTTTTTCACTGTGTACTGAGTGCTTATGCGTACTGATAAGTTCTGATAAGTACTGACGCGTTCTCGATCCGCTAGTATTCTATAATGATTTCACTTACCATGCGGTTGTGTTTGTGCCTATCTTTGTTTTTCGCGTATTTCCAGTTCTTGTAGTAATATTGTTTCTACGGTTTGTTCAACTAGCATCGTATTGCTGTCTTCAATTCCTAACTGGCGTGTTATTTAGCAATGTACCATTTGTGATTTCTAATATGAGGTCGCCATAGGTATTTATTTCGGAACCTCCTTGTGTACACCATGTACCATGTAAACTTGTCTGCGAAAGTTCGTTTGAAATAAACCCGAAATCGAGAAAAACCGTGTGAAATCAGTACTCCCGCAGTTAACTAGAAATTCTCCCTTGTGGCCTTCAAAACCTCCTTTCGGAAGGCCTACAAAACTCCCCAAGCTTTCGTCAAACTCCATTCAAAAGAAGTAAATGCTTCCCTTGAACCTCCTAAAAACGCCCCTAAACTAACATAAGTACTTCCAAAGGGAGCCATAATAGGCTCCTATTCAACCGCCTAAAAATTCCATAAACATCACTTAAAAACGCCCTTCAGGAAGTAAAGAATACTCCATTTTGACCTCCTTAAATTCTCCCGAACATTTCTTAACACTCCCTAAATACCTCCTTTCTATAACCTAAAAACGCCCTGTTTTGAGGAGGTAAACAAAACCCCCTGTTCCATGTAGTAAAAAAACTCCTACAAGGAGGACCACTAGAGGACAGGCGAAAAAGAACCTCTAGGGAGTATATGGGAGGAAAAAAAGTTTAGAGTGCAAAGGACTACGTAGGTTTCTCCAAGGAACAAACGTTTATTGGTACGAACTTTTCCTGCACTCAAATTGTAAAAAAAGTATACAAGCGGCGAAGGATCAGTAAACAAACTGACAAGCAAAGACTGGTGTCATCGAACCGCATGCTGCTGTGTTTGCCTTTTGTCTGGAACTGCCGAATTAGGTTCAAACACTGGTAATCAAAGCAGAACATCCTACCCTTGTGGCGTCTGGCCGCAACACACTCCCTGTCAAATAAGAAACGCTATGTCCTGCGCAGAATACATAACAATGAAAAGGTAACACGCGCTTCACTTGGAACACAGATAACACAGCTGGGCACCTAGCGACGCGTAAACCAAAACAGAAGGCATTCTTCGCACGAATACATCAAGTCTGGTAAATGTAAACAGTCTTTTTTGTTGCTCGGCGGCTATAGAAATAAAATTTTTGACGCCTTTGTTTGGAGTTCGGAGGCTTCTTCGGCCTCAATCTTAACGCAACTTTATCTCTTACTTTTTTATATAATTGCGCTCTCAGCAACATTGACGTTCCAAGAAAAACATCTCATGTTTTTTTCCCGCACGAGGTCGAAAACAAATCGCTATTTTTAGCGCATAGTTGAAAGTTGCAGCGTTGAAAAACTGTCCTCGGGACGCAAAACGTTGCAGGATGCCTTTATAAACGAACGTCGATGTTGAACCTAAGGTAATAGGTAATAAATATAAAATAAAGTTCACAGTTTCTACATTTTTAATATAGAAAAAGGGTGCTTTATCCAGTGTTATAAAACAAACAGATGTCCATGCCTGAAAAACTAAGCTTGGAAGAAGGCCATAAAAATGTGCTGTTTATTGCTGATAATAACTAATTGACAAACTGGAAGAATCCTGTTGTCTCCAATCACAATTTATCATAGATATTCTTTTTTGCGGTCACTTGGTGGCTGTAATATGCAGTATTTAAGGTTATTGCTTTACAGATTACTGCTCTACGGTATTTAAGGTTCAGCAAAAAAGAACTGGTGTTGTAGCTATTGTAATTTGGTCAAGAAACACCATTTTTTGTTCTAACTTGAACGAAAATCGAAATATGAACCGGTAAATTTGCAAAAGCCAGTATGGTCCAGACAGAAAACAATTTTTAGCGATATCCTCTACGTTAAACACAACACCGTTATAAGAAGCTCTAAAAGACGTAGTCTATACCTATCAAAACTGTGCAATACCATGATTGACTGGCTGACTGACTGTCAGTGACTGATTGGCTAAGTGTCTGACTGATTGGTTGATGAACGTTCAGCTAAAACAACCAGATCTATAGAGTAGAAATATCGGAAGCACATTTCTATAACCAGAATTACATTTCTTTACATTCTTGTCTTACCGAGCAAAAGCTGTAAATTGTGTTTTGAGCGAAGTGCGGTTGCCCCACGCGGCCCTGGAGACATCGACATGCTTTTTAAAAACATGCGCAGTCAGTACAAATCTGTAAATTAGCTCCAGGATTTACCACTTAGCAAACTCTATGTTCCACGACTGGCTTTCCCGGTGTATGGCAGAATAAGCAGCAATTGTGTTTGCCGACAGATGTTATTTATAAAAATGCGCAAAACAACATAAAAAATTTGGCCCTGCAGCGTCCCTCAAAGGGCGAAATGTAGTTTTTTAGAAACACCTATAATGGACAGAAAACCTAACACATTTATCAAATGCCCAAGCAATCTGATGGTTCAAAAAGTTGAGATTTCAGGAATTCATTCTTATTGAGGCGTAGGAGTTCGATATAATTGGTTTCTACTTAGCACCTCCCCCTCCCTCACAGCAAAAAGAGCTCAAATACTTTTTCGGGTCTTTTTGTTTGGTCGCAGGGTCGTTAAATTATTGAACAATACCTTTTGTTTAAGTCACATATACATTCGTATAGAAGCGCTACTTTTGTGTTTTACAAATTCTCCAATACAAATTAACGGCGATTACCCTCATAAACCTGTACCAAAACTAATTGCAGAATTTTGTCTTAACAATGACGTGACACGCTAAATGGGATAGGCAACAACACGCTTCTAATGAAGTGGAATAAAAATCTATTTTTGCGCATTCAGGAAGCTCGTGTGCCATTTTTTTTGCTGTTTCTGTTGCCGCAGAATTTCAGCAGGCGTCATTGGTAATAATTAGAAAACTACACTAATAGAATCCGACACGCCTACTGAGATAACAGTTACCATCGGTAAGCAGTCGTTAGAGCACTCCCTTCCTCGTTTCATTTATTACAGTAATGAAACTCCATTGTTTTCATGTGTTTTACTCCATTCGTGTTTTACTCCATTGAGTAAAACACGATTTCCATCATTTTTTCTTAACCACACGCCTCTGGTAGAAGCCCACGTGTTGACAGCCGGTGGAAAATCCGAATTGTGCACAGCTTCGTGATGAGGTAACTGATTTCAAACACCACCGCATAAGTTTCCCCTTGTTATAGTTCTTAGTGTCATTACCATATTGGTCTCCCATGTATTGTGGAACTTTTTAAATGTTCAATTAAAGAAATACAGAAAAGGGCTAAATGGTTTTTAACGTCGCACTTTACATCACATGGTTGTTCATACATCGAACTGGTTTTTGCAGTGCTCGGCACCCTATTCGGATGTCAAAAACCGCTTTCTGAAATTTCTCGTATGTACCCACAATACAGGGTCAGTTGTAATTGGGGTGACCGATTGGTTTCCTAGGAATTTCAATTTAAATGTTCCTCCCGTTCTGTATTCAAGCGGATGCTGCTTACGAATGATATGCACACAGATGACCAAAAACTAATTTCTGCCCTTTTTCGTAGCAATCCTGTAAAACGATGAGCGGGGTTTGAGAATTAACAGCACAACCTCACGCCGAAGTACAAATGGCTATTAGGGAACATCAACAGGCATAGCGTAATACTGAAGCTCAAGACTTGAAATTTCGAGAGTATAATTGCTAATATTGGTAGGAGCTTAACTAACTGCGATATTAGTGCGGTGCGTTCGAGCCGTATAAACGCCATGCGTGTGCCACAGGCCGGCGTCACAAAACCATCATATGCACGGAGCTCATTGTAATTCCTCTACCCGGAAATTTGCTACCAGTATCTCCGTAAGCAGTGTATCTTCACATGGGCATGCTGTGGTATACACTACGATGTAAGTCGGCTTTCTGTGCTTGCATATTCTAGCGGAGCACGCATACCTGACCAGTCCAGTTATGCATCGTGCCTTGGATATAGATCCCTACCGTTGAAAAAAATCAGTGTGGAAGAAATTTCATGAAGATTCTGCGAAATGTGTGATATGGCTGCAAAATTGTACGCGGGCATCAGCACACGAGAAAAAAATAAATGCTGGGTCGCCCAAGTTGTCCCGAGGTCAGCGCTCCATTGATCATCTGCTACATATATCATCCGCGAGCAGCGCGGAGACGAGCTTATAAAGTAATCCGCGTCCGCGCCTAAACTCTTCTTCGAAACATCGTCATACGACAGAGCCTGAAGGCAGAATCTAGCACACAATGAAATTAGAGGGCCTTATGAGATACCACACTTTTCCAACGACACCTTTTATCGCTTGTGAACTTCCTGTATACTTCAAAAATGCCTCCGCCGAGTGATCAGCTGTTCGTAAAGTCGAAAAACAAACGGAAAGTGAACGCGCAGCTTGTGTGTGATTACTACAACGTTCACTCCTTGATTTCGCTGCGCATTTGTACACAACGATAGTTAAACGTCCCTCTTCTCTTGCCCCCCATGTCTTGAGAAATATTAGTGCATTTCGCATCTAGTTGGTCGGGTGAGTCTAGAATTTCCGAAGCTGCACTGAGCTTTTTTCATTTCCGTACGACCTGTTCAGTTTCTTGCGAAATTGTCATAACATTTATTTTTCCGAGTTGGCAGACCATGTTTTTTTTTGCGTGGTTTTATTAACTTTCCTTGCTGGACGCATATTTTAAATGCAGAGCATTTCTTTAACTCACGATGTCACCCGTTTTGGCGTGCCTCGGCGTCCGCAACAGCCGTTCCAGGTGCACCCTCTCCCCCACTCCTCCTCGCCTGCTCTCCGCTGCTCCTCGCGTGTTCTCTGCGTGCTCGGATCGCGTTCAGCAACAGGTGGGGCGCGTATGCGTCGTAGTTTGGCGCGAGAGCAACAACACAGCAACAACAAGCAACAGCTCAGCGCGCAGGTGCGCCCTCTCCCCCACTCTTCTCTCCCGCATCACGCTACCCTCCTCGCTCTCAACAACAGGTCCGCACCCCTCCCCTACACTATATAAAAAAATAATACTTATCGGCGCTGGTTTCGATCCCACGACCCTGCGGGCGGAACGCAATGTGCATGGTGCTCTACCCACTCCGCCACAAAGCCGACATAGATTCAAAGGCTACGAACGCGCCTTATATCTTGACTCATTCAAACTACGTCAAGAAGCTGCTGATACAACGCATTCACTACCACCAACTCCCCAAACACTAAACGTTAACGCAATACACCCACCCCCTATGCGACGCATTTACTCGAGTCCCCCTCGCGGGGAGATGGGCCCCTTTTAATTTGTTGATGGAACCAGAACCTTGGAATATACTTAAACTTTTTGCGTGGCTTATACTCCCATAAAACGCACATGTTATTGTAATGTATTGGGTAATCATATCGCGGAAACATGTTTTTATGACGTAAATATTCCATACAAAGCCGCATTCGTTGTCCGCGTGGCAAAACGAAACTAGCCAGTCACTGTGCAAGTATCAGGTCAGAACTGGGCAACAACGGAATTCACTTGTTCCTAAAGTATTCGGAGGTCACAGTGGTTATATGCTGTTGCCGTCGCCGTCGCCCTTAGAAGCGGCCCAGAAGCGCGCAGAACCGCGTCCCAGGATAGCTCTTGTTGGCGTTGGAGCACTTTACTAAGACGCAGCTCGTTTTGGAAGTGCCCTAAGCGTACTATTTGGTTACAGACATCATGATAACAAATTGTTGAGGGCGCAAAAAGGCAAAAATAAGATAAGGAAAACGAAAAAACTACGTGGGTCTCTATCAGCCACGCCACGCTCCTCCCGCAAGCGCCGCAGAGAAGCGGCGCCAGGTGGCACAGCGATCGTAAAGCTCGCAGCGTGTACAAATACGCCCAACTCCAACCTCTCACATAAATTATTCGAACCTGTCAGTAAGGCCTGGACTTCCCACGAGCATCCAATCCCGCCGGCCACGCGCTCCATGCGCTACTGCCACAATGCGCTGCACCACAACATCCCATCCCTTTGCAGCTTCTACTATGGGGCTGCTTCATTGTCCTTAACCCGTAGCCACTTCCAGTCACCGGTCCTACGCTTCGCCATAATAACAAAAACATACGGTCGGCTCAAATGAACTAGCGGCTTCCCAATTAAGCTGTTTATACCGATGCTACTTGGGACCCAACGATGAATACTGCCATATTAGCTGCCATTTCCTCGATATTTCATGCCACCTGTCAACAAGAATACTATAAACCGCGTTCGTCTGCCCACTTCCAACTCGAAGTGATATTACTCGCTGTCCGACAACTTCAAATTTCTCTGTCGCCTATCAACCAGCCTCATGCAACTATCTTCACAGCCAGCCAGGAGGCATTCCGCGCAGTACGCTGGTTGCCGTATTAGGATTCTATGTATGCGTCCATAAAGATGCTTGCCCGGAGGCTACATTGTACAGCAGGACTACAAATTCGGGTAGACTGGGTGCCAGGGCACAGCGTTAACTCCTTAAAAGAGGCCACGCGCGCCCTGACGAGTGATGTTATTTCCACCCGCTCCCACCCAGTTTGACAAATCACGACCCTAACTTTGACCCCTTTGAAGCCCGTGCCACCTCCCAGCGATGTGCTAGAGGTCGACCCTGCTGCCACATCTCTGCCAATGACTACCTGTTATCTACAGGATTGCCACGTGGCCTTCAGGTTCTGATCCACAAGGCTCGTGCTAGGCAGCGCTTACAGAGGACATCATTTACAAGTGGCGCTCTTACAGACCTAAGAAAGGGTGGCCTCCCGTTCTCCCAGCACTTCCGCAAAAAAAATTCACCCCCGACGGCCACGACACCACCCACGCGCGTGATGCGCTCTCTAGAAGCCACACCCACCATTGATCATCTCCTTTGGAAGCGTCCAGGACTGCACGAGGAGCGCACCTCTTGCAAACAGAGCAGCCTTACGTGTTTGAAGGACTGGCAACACCTACCCGCGGCCACCGCCAAGCAGGTGATTGCCTCATGTGGGACTTTGCTCTCGCGAGTTGCGTCTATCTGAGAATATAAAGTTGTCCCAAAATATTTGTCACTACCCTCCTCACCCGCCCCTACTTAAGCCGAGTCGCCATCCTTATGGTAATAAATTTTCATATATTTATTTATTTATTTATTTATTTGTTTATTTATTTATTTATTATTTATTTAAACGGTACCCTTAGTGCCTGAGGCACTACAGGGGGGTTGTATTCAAATCAAGGAAGGAGGGACTAAAGGTAAAGGAAAGGCAGGAATATCAACCAGGCTGTGGCCTACTTTGCTATCGTACACGTGGGGAAGGGGACCAATGGGGGGAAAGATAAAAATAGTATAAGAAGGGGAAGATAAGGACAGAGCGTAAAGAGGTGTGGCCAGTCTTCGGACAATACGGGCGATAGCGTTCATTGACATCATAAAGAGTAGACTTTTGCGCTACAGTCTTGTGTGCAAGTTCGTTGTTTTTATGAAGCACAGGAGCGCTTTTGTCGTCTTGTGCGTAGATGACGGAGAAAGCGAGTGGTGCAGCATTTCCTCCACAGTGAATGTGCGGCAGAGAATTGAGCTTCCGTAATGTTGGGGAGAGTAGCCTTCTGGCCGATGAAAAACGTGGCCACTCGCACAGAAGATGGCTTATGGTCTCCGGTGTGTCACAGACTTCACGCGCCTCACTGTATGCCATTCCAATAAAATGAGTAAGCATTTGCGAAGGCGACCCGAAGCCAGAGATGGCAAAGAACTGTTGCATCAGTCCTTGGGAGGACTACTGGAAAAAAAGCTGAAGATGCGGGTCCAGGGCATAAATACGAGAGCTCGTGAACTCTTGGGCAGTCCATTTTGCTATCGTGATATCCCGGGAAAGTTTACGGAGAGTCCTAGCAGCGTCCGTCCTGATAATGGAATGGATATGGCCATGGCTTTTTGCTGTGCCAAGCGAGCGGCAGCGGTCGCACTTTCATTGCCGAAAATGCCGCAGTGATGGGAAGCCACTGGACGGTGCTTCCAGTATGCATCAGTTTCATGCATAACTGATCTGACGTTGTAATTGTAATAAAGCTCCTTTCAAACCTGAAGAGACGTTTTAGCATTCCAGCAAAAAATTCCAAAACTCTGCAGCCCTTAGCTACAATGTGATCCACGTGACGATTGCAAGTGAGATCGGGATTAAAAAAGTATTCCCAAGTATTTATACTCAAACGCCTGTGGTAACGCAGTATCCCTTAAACCATGTGAAGTACTTTGTGGGATACTTTTGGTAAGCATCATATGAGCGCACTTTGGCAAGTGTAACTACATTTGCCATTGTTTATACCACAGGATAATCCGTTCCGGTCTTGCTGCAATACGCGAGAATCCTCCGCGCAGGTAGTAGTCCTGTACAAGACACAGTCGTCCGTCACGCAAACAACCTCATTATCCATAGGTCTCCATGCAAAATATCTTTATTAAAAAAACAGTAGAATCAAAACCGATGGGGCACCACAACAGTAAAAGCAGAAGAATCAGAAATTAAAAGTGATGCGGCATACCAAAGTCTCCAGGGGAAAATATTGTGTGCCTGAAGCTCGCAAGAAGCTTCAAGCCTTTTGTACGCAATCGAAATTGCAAACAAAAAATGCTGTCAACAAAGCAGAACGATGCTTCGATTCGAGCATGTAAACATCGCATCTGTTAACTATGAGTTATTTTCAGTGTGCAGCTCAGTTTACAAATAATGCAAAATCATTCTTTTTGACATATTCATAGAACGCGTGGGTGTGTTTTTGCTAGCACACAATATTGTTTCCCCACTCATAGGTCAGAAAACTGTATAAAACGCCATATAATAAGGAATGTCATTATGCACTTTGATCCGCTTTTATAAGTACCCTCCTATACGAGAAGTTCAGCATAACAGTCGTGAGAGCAGACTATGATCCTAACGATAAAAGTTTCTTTCGTTTTCTTTTTTTGGCTTGTGCATTCAGTGCAGACAAGAAAGCGGCCACTTCATGTGTTCAAAAAAAAGGATGGGATGGTTATAGGGTAAGTATATGAGTCTTGTTACAACGCAGAAATCGAGTGGCGATGCTATTTGCTTCCCCCAGTTTTTTCATGCAAAGTACCTTACGCTGCTTTGGCTTGAAAAATGTTGTAAAGGCGGCACTAAATGTCTGTTGAGTAATTTAAAAACAAAGTGTTTCATACGTCTTCAAAATATCAGGTCTTTCTTGCTTGAGATAGTGTCAAAACCAGGGGAGGAGGCTCTGGAGCAAGCCAACAGTAATATGACATGGCTTCACGCTTATCTACATGCATAGGACTTTGTAGCGAGGGGTCCTATCGAGAAATGACTTCGAAAGTGTTAAGCCTTTTCCGAATAGCAATGTTTAGAGGCATGAGAAAGTGTTTCTTTCAATTTTTGCAGTCCTAGCTTCCTAAAAGTGGCGCTTCTAAACTATAAATTTTGCAAGCTACGGTCTCTGCCATTACAAAACTCTTCTGAATAATGTACGGTTCGCAAAAGCATTTTTAACATGAACCCCTTGACCTGTCTATTTTCGGCATTACTGTGGCTCCCATCGGGAACGGAACTGTTCTTGCCTACTGCCACACTGGCCTCTTCACAGTTCATTGTTCTTGAGTAGTATGTAAAAAAAGAGCAATTGGTTTATTGTACAACGAATATTTCCGTGGCAATGGGTAATCGCGAAAAGCTGTGCACTACGCGAAAACCGATTCACTTTTGTAGTCGAAAAGATACTGGCTTAAATAAAGCGCTCTAATATTGAACATATACATAAAAAAGAAGCAAAAGCGCGTCGGGATTTTGTTCTCGCCGATAAAAGTATTTTTTTATTTGACGTGTATGTAACTTGGTGATTCCTACGGGGAAAGCTGAAATTAGAATTTTTATTATCGCAGTGCTGTTATTGCGCGAACCTTTAACGCATAGCCCAATGCGGTTTCGCAATTTCAATTCCTCTTGAGGTATGCTAAGGCTCCTACGAGTTCGAAATGAAAGAAGACAAGGTCGAGGAGCGAGACGCGTTCAGCCCGGCCTTTGAGGGCTTCTGCTTCGCGTCCTCCAGTGTTGTGTCGGCAGAGATACGCCATTAAACGGCCATGTTTGCCTTTACTCATCGCAATATATACATTTAGGTTTTAATTAATATCCTTGTGTTATACAGTTATTATGGTATTAAATATATGCATATTTATAAGTAGATATTGTGGCACGCTCTATACTCCTCTGGCTAGTCACTAGTGGAAACCAGTGTGCAGGACTGTAGAATGCCGCGCTGTTAAGAAAACCAATCCGCCATCAATGGTTAATGTCTTCGGCCAAACATGAGAGACAGGTCAGCTTGCGGCAGTTCCGCTATGAAGATCCAAGTTCGCGCCTCCTTCATCCTACTATGTTTCCTTTTATCCCTGCAAATAAATTCCTTCGAATCATAAACCTTTTAAAACGTAGCGGGGAATCCCGTATTTTAAGCGGGTAGTGTCGACGAAGAACCCCTTGACGTGGCCCGTGACTCCGAACTTGTTGCGCAAAGGTGGTTGCATGCTGTTCTGCCCTTGTGATCGGTATGCGCGTCACTGTTTCCCATGATAATCCTCATCTCGTCGGCTCGAGTACCGAGGTTAGGACGATCTCCATGCAAAGTCATTGGTTACACGTCGCGTAAACGAGTGTGGGTAAGTGTTTAAGGTCGCAGAGCTTACGGACGAGTAATATTTAGGAGGAAACAAGGAACGCTGAGTCACAAAATCCGGCCGCGGGTGCATAGGCACGTCGTACTAGTGCGACGCGTCCAGTCACAATACATAGGCAGTTCTTACCGAACAATATGGACGTTTAGGGTAATTTGATATTTGGGATATTCTCTAACGACGCATAAAAATTAAATTCATGCCCATGGGTTTGTGCCAGCCGATGTTTTTTTGGGAAGTTAGTCAGAGACGATGATTAAAGTGTAAAGTCTGTGGTATTCCGGTACACGTGAGGTTGCGTTAGACCAGCCTAGATGGACTTCGTCTCGGCTGCAGAAATGTTTGAGTTTTTTGGTGAACTCTTTTCTGCGACGCTCTACAACGATCGGGCTGCACGTGTAAGCTAATCAGGAGTGCTCCGGAAGAAAACCTGGCGCCGTAAGGCTATTTTTCCCGCTGTACGGCCACTTGAAATTTAGAAGTGGACGTTAGGCCTAGCAACGACCACGCTTTCCCAGCTGTTTAGATGGCCGGTGGCCGCTCGACGGGGCCACCGGCCATGCGGCCCATATGTCACTAGGCCCATCCGAGGACGAAACAATAGAAATGCGTGACGTTCACGAAGATCTTCCGTCATAGCAAAAAGATGAGAAGTCCCACATCCCTTGCATAGAAGTCACAAGCCGGTCGCAACGCCGCAAGATGTGGCAGCTCCCTACCACAACGCCGCCTAAACCGGCCCTCTTCCAAGGGCACGTGGCATGCAAGCCGAAACTACCGCAGCCTGCTGACGACTACAGGCTTGCAATTAGTCCACGAAACAGTTTCCATCTGAGCAAGGTGAGCCCAATGGACTTCACGAAAGCTATAACGATCCGCATCGATAAAGAACAGAACGTTCTCATAGTAAGCACTCCATCGCTGGCGACCGCTGCAGCTCTGAATTCCACAAAGAAACTCACGGTTGGTAATAACACCTTCGAAGTTTCGTCCTTCGGCGTTTCTCCGGACAACTCATGCAAAGGCGTGAATTGCACCCCCCACGGAGTCCAAGACGCTATTGTGGCCCCGAACCACGAACTTCTCATCTCAGAAGGATGGGAAACGCCGACACCTTTCGTACTTATGCTCAAAGCCAAGAAGGTTCCGTTCACCATATATGTCGCTGGAGTAATAATGAGATGCTACCTGTACAAACGAATAGTAGCATACTCCTACACTTGCCACAAAGTGGGCCACATAGCCGACTTGTGTCCCAACCCACTGAAAACGCCCAAGTACAAGACATGCGGATACCAGTTAACAAGCAAGCAACATGAGTGTTTCCCAAAGTGCCTTCTCTACAGCGGCGCCCACAGCAAAACGTCCAAGGCGTGCCCACTATAGTTTCTGCCCACGGTGAATCGGCGGAAGCAAGCGGGGAATACCCAGCCACCACGTTCGGGTCACTCTAGGTCCCCGTCTCCACGATCGAGGAGCAGTCTGGACCATTACCGTTCCAGATTCCAAACGCGGAGAGGCGGCTCCAGAGGACCAGGCAGGAGTTCTAGTGGCTCCAGGCTGCTCTATGAGTCTAAGTAGCCTGCCTCCACCCTAGGCCGTTCTTAGAATGCCACGAGAGGAAACGGAAAGGGGTCCCAAAACTCCCAGACATCGCAGTATCAGGTGAGCTGGGCAAGAATTGTCGATCCCAAAGCTCGTAACTCGCAGACACGAACAGAGAAACGTTTGTTAGAAGAAAATGCAGTGCTTAGGGATGAGATAGCAGCCATACGCACAGACGTACCGGCAATGAAGGAAGAGTTAAACAATTACCGGAAAGCGTCCAACTCTGTAAACACAGAAATAACCTCGCCAGAAAAGCGCAAGCACGCCGTGACCATACCAACACAAGTGGCCCATAATCGACCACAGTCCAATTACCCCTTGAAGCCTGAGTGAGGGAAACACTTTATTAAACGAGAGGCCATGGGGCCCTGGGGGGGGGGATGAGGGGAAAAGGGGAAGGTCACAACTCGCACAATGAACACGGTTGCAGTCTTGGGGTCCTAATCATAAAATTAACATATTAAATTCAGTCAGTTCCACCAAAATTCACAGTTCACACCTAAATGCAGAGTTCACACTGTAGTCAATGCGGTTCACACTGAAAACAGTGCATGCTCCAGATACTTCACATTGTAGACAGAACGGGTAATTCGACAAGGCCATTACATCTAATCGTAGAGTCCGTTTTCAAGGGCGTACTCAGTGATTGCTTCTAGTGTGGTGGAATCATCACGGACCGTGTAACATGTGCCTGTTTAGTCGCAGGGCGGGACCTAGAGTTAAAAGCTGGTGGAGAATAAAGTGGAATAATGGACGAAGCAAAATTACGTGGTAAAGACTTAATGTGCATTCAGGACTACAGTGGGGGCATCTTCGCTATTCGGATCCTGCTGGACCTGTCCATTTATAAATAATGTGGGCGTTGTACGCTGCATTCGCATGCACTCTATTGAACAATACTTCCCGCGGATGCGGGAAGCGTTTGAGAGCGGCAAGGGTGCCAACACGATTTTGTGCATGCAAGCGCTGGCAGCTTTCCTTTATGCGGCGGTGAAGCTGGAGTTGCCAGTCCGCTTGGAGCGGGGGGGAGGGGCGCGGCGGGCACCGCGGGAGGTGATTGTAGCCTTCCCGGGAAGCGTCGTGTGCTATACGGTTGCCTTCTGCGCCTGTAGTGTTTCCAGGAGTCGAAACAATGCGAAATTTGAAGGCTTGAATTTGTAGGTCTCTTATTTTGGTAGGGGTGTTGCTTGCCGAATTGTTCATTGAAAACGGACCATTTAATTCTCGGACAGAAATATAGGAGTTCGTGATAATGCGAAATGTCTTCGTGGATAGGTTAGCGGAATGGTTATGAACTTGCTGCGCGGCTCCGAGAATTCCTAGAAGTTCAACCTCTTTTACGAGGACGTAACTGTTAGAAATGTTCTTGGATCCATTAAATTCGGGCAGGTCCGCAGATGTCGAGGCAATAGCCCCAACCAGACAATAAGTGAAACATTATCTTCCCACGGTACGCAATGAAAGAGCGGGCACAGGGGGACGTGGCGCGTGCTATTAAATCCCTACAAGCAGCCCAATGCGGACCCACATTTAAATGGCGGATCTTGACCGCAGGGACAGGTGGCGTATACGCCTCGAGCGCGGCCTGTAGGGGGGCCACTGAAATTCCCCTTGCGGCCCGTTTCGAAAGCAGGCACGGGAGTCTCCGTCCCGCTTCCCACTGCCGCCGCTGCTTTTGCGGCATGTTCGCGACTGATATTTAGCGTTTGCGCGGGTTGGAAATCCATGGTTATGTGGGAGCAGTCACTCTGTTCGCAAATGGGGTGTTTTACGAGAGTGTAATGTTTCTGACGCCATCTTAGTGTCGTATATTCGGTCTGGTGTATGTCACAGGCCAGCGTCGCGGAACCGGCGTATGGCATGGACCCTGATTGTAGTTACACTGCCCTGAATTTACTAGCAGTGTCTCCGTAACCACCGGTTCCTCAGATGTTCATACTACGGGTATACACTACGATGTAACTTGTTTTGTGCGCTTACATATTCATCGTAACACGTATACCTGTCAGCACGCCAGTTACTTTTGCCAATAATATACCTCAGATATTGATCACCACCATTTACAAGCCAGTGTGTGTTAATTTCGGGAATATTCAACGTAAGTACGATGAATAATACAGAATTATATTTGGGGATCAGCACACGACAAAGAGTCGTGTTGTCGTTAGGTGAGCGCCGGCAAACGTTCATCCCCTACATATATCCTCTGCAAGCAGCGCGCAGATGGGCTTAGAATATAATCGGCATCCGCGATTAAACTCTTCTTCAAATATCATCACATGGCACAGGGAGCCTGAAGAATAAAGCACAAACAAATCAGAGGGCCTTATTTAATACCACACTCTTCTAATGGCACCTTTCATGGCTTGTGAACTGCCTACCCTATATACTTGCAAAAATGCGTCCGCCGAACGATCAGCTGTTCGTTGAAGTCGAAAAACAAAACGACAGTGAACGCGAGATTGTGTGTGTGATACTAAAAGGTTCATTGCTTGATTCCGCTCTGCATTTGTACACAGCGTCCTCCTCCGCTACCCTCCCCCCACCTATGTCTCGCGAAATAGCAGTGCATTTCGCATATAGTACATTGGTCTGATGAACCCTACCCGGCTTAAGTTTCGACGAACGTCTTTAGCATGTCAGAAGCTGCACTGTATTTTTTTTTCATTTCCGCTAGAGCTATTGTTTCTTCCGCACTTGCACAGCGTGTATTTTCCGAAGTTTCATTTTGATTGCCTTGGTTCTTTCTATAAGGCGTGTGTGAACACATATTTAACGAATATACTTAACATTTTCGTATGGTTTATACTCTTATTAAAGGCTTAAGTTACTGTCCGTGATTGGCTAATCAGATCTCTGAAACACATTTTTCTGCGCCGTATATCCGAAACGAAGCGGCATTCGTTGTCCACGCTGCAAAATGAAGCCACCCTCTCACTGTGCCAGTATCATGTCTAAACGAGGCGACAGTAGAATTCATTTGTGCCTGACATTCTTGGAGGTTACAGGGGTAATATGCTGCCACCGTCGCCGACGCCTTGAAGAGCGGCGACGATGCGCGGAGAACCGCGTACCCAGGTAGCTCTTGCAGGCGATCGCGTGCTCTACGAAGACGCAGCTGCTTTTGAAGTGACCTAAACGTACTCTTTGCTTATAGACGTCACCATAACAAGTTGTTTTTAGGGCACCGAAAGGCGAAAAGAACGAAACAGAACCAAAACACTGCACGAGCCCCTATCAGCCACGCAGCGCACATCCCGTCAACGACCGCGGAGAAGCGGCGGCAGGCGGCGCAGCGATCGCGAAGCTCGAGGCGTATAGTAGAGCTTCTCACAACACCTGGAAGCGAAAACTTGTGCTTCCCTGCTGTGATTTTCTTAGTAATTTTAGGCTCTTGTAACTGAGGCAAATCAAACACAATTCAGCGAAAGAAGTGTTTGTTGTAATTAGGCGCAAGCAAAGAACCGTAGTTCACAAGTAATATTCGCCAAAAAACGTTTAAGCAATGCGATGATGAGCATTCACTGGTAAGCCGTGCTAATGGTAATTATTAGCCCTTACGCAAAGTAAAAACACATTATCAAAGATATATTACAACAGACTTCATACGTTTGTGGGACAGTTAACAAATTATGTATCAGAAGTACCAGTGGACACACCTAAGTCAAAGAATCAAATGGTTGCAAACAAGCCAGAAATAGAAAGAACTGTTGTTTTGTACTCATATCCATGGTAAAGTATATTGTCCTTGGAGAAATCAGGTGTGGCTAGTAACATACACTTATTCTGGGATATTATACACGTTTATTATCATTCTGTACTGTCGCTTGTTGCGCATAGGACGTTCGAAAAAATTAAATATTAGTAAAAAAACACTAACGTAAATGCCGAATCTTCCACCATATGATTTTCCCATTTGGGACGACAGGAAATGGTGGGTTTCACTATTTCAATATTGCCCAGGCTGAATAAACAAAAATATTTTCGTTAGTCTGAAACAAGCTTTAGCAGATAATCTTTACTCCTCCTTCGCAAGATAAATTGCCTAATTTTGGAAGTTTATATGCAAGAGCAAAACGCGTACAACGTTTCTTTTAATAAGTTTTCCAGTTCATCGTCTATTGATTGTTTTATTGTTCCAGTTTTCGAGCCAGAACAAAACCATGCAAATGATTTCAAGGACGTACGATCCCAGTGTAGGCAACGAAATCGTAAAGTGTGAGAGGAGCAAGTTCGTATCCGCCAACAACGTAACACATGAAGTTACCCGATTGTTCTATTACACTGACCTGAAACTTTTTCGCAAGAATAATCTGCCTGAATACACTGTGTGGATGCCTGAAGAGTAAGCACTTTTCGTACACGTCTACTACTTTGGACTCAGAGACGTATGGCTGCTTTTATATGTCATAAAGATTGAATATAGCAGCCACAGTCAGTTAAAATAAGCCTGCATATATTGTTTTTTTTTCGACCAAATAACTCACCACCGGTGTAGAGTATCTACCCCAATTTTATTTTGTGGCGTACTACACTGTGAGAATATTACCCAACCTTTGTCATATTTAGGATTACACTTCGCGTGGTACGTCAGTGGTCTGTCCTGGGGGTAGCCATAGATGAAATCTAAACTAAAAAAAGTACAAGCCTCACAAATCAATTTTATTGCTCCAAAAACTGTGAAATAGTATGCTGGAGAATGCCTTGTCTGAGTGATCAATCTTACATAGGAAAAAAGCCTGAGTAAATGAAGCAGAAGCAGCGTATTATCCGTTTTCCCAATGTAATAGAGAACCACTGGAACTAAGCCATATTCAATGCTGACAAAATTGCCGCCAGTACACTGCCAGAAATAACATTTTTGAAGAAGGTAGTCTTGCTTGTGCCACTTAAAGGTAGAAATTTGGGTCGTCTTTATGTATTTCTTTCTGTCTGTATGTTCTCTATTCAGTCAGCCGGCCAAAATGAAACAAAATCTGCGGAATAGACTTATATATTCACAGCTAAATATCAACGTCTAAATCCGGTTTTCATGTTCATACCTGTCACCATTGTAAAAAAACAAGGTATTACGCAAATATAACCGAAAAACTATAAATAAGCGATATTTGCAGTGTTCCTTTATAAACAAATTAACAGATGGTTTTATTTTTTGCTAGATTGAATACTACATACACTGCAAAAAATCACTCCGTCACCTGCTGTCGCCCGCGCCACTACAGCTTCTCTCGGCATTTGAAAAATTAAGCGGCCACAGTAACGAAAGGTTCAACTAGATTGTTTACACGTTCTTCTTGGAACGGACGCGGAGTAAGCAACCGTTGAAGTATGGGAGCCTCGATTCACGCGCGTTTCCGCCGTACGGCAGCGCTGGCGTCGAGGCACCCGGCGTAGAGCAGTGGAACGCAGTAAATTTAAATGAACTTGAGCAAACTTTTGGCGTGTTTACATCGGAAAGAACGCGACGGTGGAGGGAAAATAGGTATTTAATTGTCAAATATGGACAAAGACTATCCCCCTTTGTCGACATTTGCTACGAAAGCAACAGATACGCGGCTCATTTTTCACACCACCAAACCGCAAGTTCCGTGGACATGTTAGTACAATACTTTCACAGGTTTGCGACAAACGATGCAGAAACTGCGGCCTCATCTCGTAAAAACCGAGTTTGTAGGTATTGTGCGTAATGTTTGCAATGTATGCCTCCTGATGAATTTTCTTTAAACGGGGAGTGTTGTTGGTGGTGTCTGGTATGAGCGATTTATATAGGATTAGGAAGGGAAAAACAGCCCCCTTCTGCCAAGCAGTCAAACTCTACGGAGGGTTGAATAGGCATCAGTTTATCGGATAATAAGCCTACGGAACTTTCTGTAATTAGAAATTAGGCATAGAATTGCTAGTAACGTTTTGACGTGAATTTGACATCCACTGTGAACTACAAAGCAGCGAGCTATCTTTTTACGAAAAAGGTCGTAAAGAAGCTATAATTGAAATACCGTATGTTATTTGGCTATGTGCGTGGTTTCGTCCCCTTTGGTGTAAAGTTTTACTCCGCCAATTCCAACATTAAAAAAACTGTAGATGCTACGTTTTTGGTACTCATAAATGTTTGCTTGCCCACAGGAACGGAAATACACCAACGGCCCATGTGTGTATGATTGTCAATGAATGTATAATAAAAACCAGCCTCATTTGAAACTTACGCAGTAAACAAAAACAAATATTGCTGATTGTCAATAATGAGTGAATGCACACTATAAAGTCAAAGCGAAGTTACGAAACACCTTATCCGAAAAAATTTTCCAGCGCTATGTGGCCTTCGACATTCCTTTTTGTTCACATGTTCACAGACACTCAGACCCTGGAGAAAACAGATTTGCCACTTTTCCCGCTTTAAATGTGAAGTTTGAAAGTATAATCTGGCCTAAACGTTTGAAGGAATTACCTATGGACGCTCGAACTCATTCTAGATGAAGATAGAAAAAGAGAGGCCATTTAATAAGGAGGGAAACACAGGTACGGTTGTTTACATGAGTTCGCCAACATGCTACTCTGCGGAGAAAGGAGAACAGGGGAAAAAGCAGTAGCGGTAGTGGAGAAGAAAAGTAGTAGAGATGACAACAATCGCATCAAAAAAAATCAAATGCAGTTCCACTGCGGGGCATCGGATTAAAGTTTTTAACCCCTAAGAATGTCGATTAGTTTGACAACTCTCGCATGGGTCTACTATGTTAAAAAAACTCATTAAAATAAAGTTAAAATATTGTCTCCTCGACTGTTTTACTATTTTATTGAATCATTCAGTCGCTAATACCGTCCATGGGTTGGAACATAAAACGTTTTTAACACATTTAAACCACTTAAGTTCCAAGAAATCCAATTCGGGGGTTTTAATCAACCGAAGCTACGAAGCTACGCATCGGATATGAAGCCGGTCCTACTCGTGGATCCCGGGATAATTTGCCCGCATGTTAAAGGAGTAAGTAATGGAGCTTGAAGGTGTAAATAAAGTGATGGATTTAGAAGGAGCAAGAGAACTGATAATAGCGGGCGATCGGCAATGCAGACACAATGAAAGGGAGATTCCAAGGAGTGTGGAGGGTTTCAAATATAATTTAGTCGAAGAATCGAATATTGACTTGTAACAATTGTAAATGCCCTTATTCTCAACTATTTATGACCCGTTGAAATCTTTTCGCTACTTTGTTGATTTCAATCATCGCATGTGGAGGCATTAGCTCTACTTTTTTGAAGAGAAGGTTCGTTGGATATTTTTATTAGGGAGGATTCTTTGGTGCTGCAAATCTCAGCCTTTAGCATTTAATTCAATTTCTTGGCGTCCCTTTGTTTTACAAATTTAGCCTTTCTGTCAGGCGAGATACCTAAAGTTGTCGCCCTTATACTTGAAAATCGGGTTTACAGCATTAAACTTCGCGGTCATCCTTTCAACGATGTAAGTGCTACTTCGTGGTCAAAGAAGTTCTCACCCCCCGTAAAACACCGACAATGCAGGATGAATTCGTATTTGGAGGCGGATACCTGCAGGCCTGAAAATGTCATGCAGCTGTAAATTTTTTGTGAAAGGTGCTGACGCAGTGACACTTGGAAGAGTCAAAAGAAATAAACTTGCACTGCACTCGCGGCCGGCTCAAATAGTTTTATTTATAAAAGTAAAAAGTAAGTACGAAATGAAAGCCTGCAAAAAGTAAGTATGGAATAAAAGTGGAAATTTATATTGTATGTGTAGGCCACCACAATGGTGGCGAAATGACTTCGGCCTACCTTGCGAAAACATTTCAACATGTTGCCCTCGGCCTAACCTCACTGACTATTTTCTTTATTTCGGAACTCACTATATGGGGCCCTTAGGTGTGATACGCAGAAAACTGCACGTGCTTCAAAAATTTACGCATGATTAACATTGTTCTTGAAAAAACGGATTGTAAGCACTGTAAGTCATTTTACTAATTGCTCACTTGGTGTATTTATTTACACTATTTTACGACTTACGTTGGTTGATGGATGTAGCATTTTCTGCAGAGATTGCATACGGGAAAATGCATATGCAGCTGCTCTCGCACCTCACACTCACACATGCAAACGCGAACCTTAGTAATATTTTGGTTGGTGTTCGTACTTTACTTAGCTCACATATCCCACTTCCTGAAGAGCATTTTATGCCTTTTAGATTGCTATTACGTACTATAAATTTGTTTCAAGCAAAGTCCTGCCCATACGTATAAAGAGTTCGGAATGAGAACACTGCCGATAATTTACCCCTCATGTGCTGTAAGAAATTGACTTAAGAAGCTGGTCCAGGTATCACGTCATCACTCCCTCATTTTACGGTATTTCACCTGAGACAGTCTCGCAATGTAGATTTTTGAGTTTCTTTGAGCCCGTGACAAAAAACTACAACCCATACTCCGGCAGGCAATGCAATAGGGAAGAAAAAGTTTAAACGCGTAATAAAAAGAGGCGTGTGCTTTTAAAGGCCGATGAAATGACGCTGATTAGCCCTGTTACGCTCTATTGACAACTCTTGCATACCATGTTCATAACCAAATGGCGCAAGAACTGGTCAGCCACTCCTTTAGAACCAAACCGCTTTTTTTTTGGGGGGGGGGGGGGGGAATGTCCATTTAACGGTAGAAACACAACCTCGCACAGGCCACATTTCCGACAAAATCACAAAGTATTTCTTCTACCCATGTGAAATGAGGGCTATCTGTACTGGTGGCCCTAAATTAGTGCAAATGAAACAATAGTAATAGAAGTACCGGTTTTCGCCCTTCGCAAAATATTTAGACGTGCCCGTTTGTTATTGCAGAAGAGTAGACTTCATTGCCTTCCACTAGGAAGGATGTTTCGTTCTACCTACATGGTGGATACGTTACTAAGGTTGTATCTAAGCGGTAGCGGTAGCCATTTTATTGGTAAAGCTTTATTATTCGGACCATGGCGTCTTCTAAAAAAAATATGCATTTCCCCATGGACCGCTGTGTCGACCGGAAAGCTCTGATACGATCTTTGCGACACACGGCACATGCGTGAAAGCGGGATTCTGTTGTACCAGAGATCTGACTTGAAAAATCACGAACAATCAGCAGGTCTCCAAAAGACGGCACACAAATTGATCGTGTAGAGGGAGAGCATTATATATTTCTTTGATAAACCAGGCATAGTTATAGACGTATTCGTTGAAAAGTTTTGCGGTCAATTTCTTGCTTGGCAAAACTGGAAACGGCCACAGACATGGCCAATGCGCCACGGACACGGCGCAGCCTGGGGCAATGCGGCCACACGCCGAAGAAAAAAAAAAAAAGACACCGGCGTGCGTCATCTGTTCCGTTCCAATCCGATTCTAAACTGTGGCGCCAACCGGGATGTTATTAATCGCACTCACAGTGAACTCGACGCAATACTTTGAGTTCGGGGCATTGTTCGTAACATGAAACACAGTCATGTGCAATGTTGCCACAGGCAGGGAAAGAGTAGTAGTAGGTTTTTGCTTGAAAAATCAGCAGAAATCATTAAAATTTGGTTCAAAATTAAGCAGGAATCAGCAGATTTTACTATTCAAAACAAGTAATAAACAGCAACTTTCCATTTCAACTTCTTTTTTAACGCTCGTTGGACAATTCGTGCACGCGCAACTATATGGTTCTCTTCTTTTTATTTCATTTCGGGTTCTATATGCTTTGTGCACGCCAGCGTCGCAAGCAGCTGATCAGGTACTGCGGGTACTGTCGTGGGCTTTTATTAGGTAAATTCCGGTGAGCTTCATTAAACTGACACTTGCACCCCTTATGTTAATTACATTGTTACAATAAAACACGCATTTGCTTCTTTCCTACTGAATTTTGGGAGGTTCGCAAAGCTTTCTACCTTTACCAGCCGACTGTTCTTTCGTGGTGTGCGGGACAACAAACTCCCAACGCGGCGGAGGTGGCGACTGGGTAGGAGGGTTTCATTCACAGAGCCCACTGTAGACACAAAGTATTTACCCAGCGTTCCTCGCGCGGAAGTGCCCGCTCACCGGCGACGGCGGTACGGCTTTGTCTTCTGCTTTAGCGACGGGTGTTTTGAGCCTGTTTTGGCGCAGCTTCGCGTCCATTGCGCGCTGCCTTATCGCGGCTTGATTAACTTGTTCGACAGCACCTCCAGGGTAGTCCACATCCGAAGAAATTAAGTGGTCGTACGGCAAAGATATGTTCAGGATTGGTTTGCAGGGTGGGAAAACAAAATGTACAAACCACATACAGACATGCATCTGGCTGCTTCAGAAACGCTACCTTCGGTTCTGTTTTAAGAGGTATTACAAAAGGCGAAAGGAGCAACTGGTTCTGATAAATAGCGATTATAAAAGTTCCCTCAGCTTTCTCGCAATTCTCAAACTTCATTACTAAACTATATATAACTAGTTTAAATCGGTATGGGAATCGCTAAGCTCACATGCCTAATCGTTTCAGTGTCTGCGCTTGTGTGGCGCGGTGGTGTAGCCCCAAGCTAGCACATCAGGATGGCTAGGTTCCACTGCCGCACCCTTCAAAAGACGCTCCTTTCCGTTTTCTTTGCCCCGCCCCACGGCCAGGCTACAGCGGCGGCGTTCGCCGCTGTAGCCTGGCCGTGGCCGACGTTGCTGCTACGTTCGGGACTCCGCCCCTGCGATTTCTAGGTAACGGCGGGCAGAATCTCTGGTTTCACTCTTTGTAGAGCCACGTGTGTAAATTCAACTGGCGTCGCATGGGAAATTGCTGTGGGTGTCGTTTAAAGCTTTGCTTTCAAACCACCTTCACAGCGTGGATTGGAACAAATTTTTATTTGTCGGCTTTCAGTTCCTCCTTCAGACCATCAAAGCCAATCAGAACAGGTTCTCGGAAAAATGGCGACGCCCCGATTAACTCGAGCTGGGGCTCAAAATAGTATAGCTTTCGTTAACCTGATCTGCAGAAAGCAAAAAATTCAGTAGATTTTGCACTGTTATCACTAAATCAGCAGAAATTGAACAAAAACAGCAGATCGGATAAATCTGTGAAACACATGACTCATGTGTTTCACAGTCGTGCTTAGCTGGACAAGTGCTGCCATCCCACGGAGGCCGACGTAACGAGTGGCGGCGCACCGTGGCCTCAGCGATCGGCTGCCGGCGGAGCGCCGCCAGTACCCGATCGCGGAGGCCACGGGCGCACTCACGCGGTTGCATGGAGGAGAAGAGGGGTGCCTGATTTGCGGACCGTGCGCACAACGTCGCCTAGCAACAGACGCTTGGCCACAGATATGGCGACGCACACTTGGTTGCCTGCATGCATTCCACGCAATTGAATACCGGGGAACATTAAGATTGTTCGTATATGCGTTTATTTAGTGCGCACAAATCGCTGCTTCTGTTTGCTGTTCTCGTGCGATTGTGGCCTTGATGATTTGACGATCGACTGGACGGATTTTTAATGAAGGTTTTGGCTCATTTCTGCTGCTCTTAGAATGGTAGAAAACTTTCGTGCTCCTGACGTTTCTTCAGGAAGGGAAGGTAAATTTCTGCGATGAAGATGGGCAATGAAGACGCCATTGTGGGTGTGTTTCTCTGCATCTCGGCGATCCTTCAGTGGCTGAATGAGTTATTAAGGTTTGCACAAGTGACCCTCAATGTCCAGGTACTGCTTGGGCGTGCAGAAGAAGTGTTTGGTTTTAATCAGCAGAGAAAAATGAGCATGCCTGTTTAAAAAAGAAATTCATTATTTCTTGCTAATTTTGTTAACACTGGCGGTACCCTCTCCCATGCAGTAAATATTTAAATCGCTTAAAACTAAGTCGATTTTTTTCTCCTCTTGCACTCCAATTAAAATGAAGTTGTCGAGAAAATGTGATAGAATCAAATTAAATTGTATTTTGCTACTTCAAAAATATGTGCGAAAGATGGAGACGAAATATGGTGGCCCCTCACTCTATTATCCGAGCACCACATTCACTGGATCATGCTGGACACAATAGACTGAGGTCAATTTCCCACCATGGTGGCATCAATACGGCTTCCATTTTGCAGACCGCGATCAAATATTACATACCCCTCAGTGTTCCGGGAGATAACCGAGTGCTGTGCTAAATACACCAGGAGCAGACCTCGGGGCATGGTTCGCGCTATAGCCCGGCTCTTAACTAATAGTTTTCTTTGGAATTCATATCTATTCACAGAACGGCAAGAAATCCCTTTCCATATCGATAAAATACCTGTCGCTTTAGATACACTCCTGCTTATAAAGACGCAAATCAGCCCTCAAGCACTACTCAGCTTACTGGATCCCGACCATCGCGAACCACCGAATGGACTCTGCGCAACCATTTGATTGTAAAGTTTTAGTTCAGACGCGCAGGACGCCCTGTTTGTATTTATCTACTGTTATTTTTGAGTCATGTTAGAATGATTTTTATTTTTTTTGCCGTTCCCATTTCCACTAACAAAGCTTTCCCTAATCGTTTATCGCTTGAATACATTTTTTTTTGTCTCGGTTTGCAGCATCGCAGTGAAACTCGATCAAATAGTACCCAGTCTCGCAAGAAAACTGTGGGTAAAGATATATGGTCCAACTCAGCAGAGTAGCCCCACGATCCTTGTGGATTGTTTCCAAACTGACGGCATATATAAAAGGCTGCCCAACCAGCTTCAAGATCCAATACGGTCAGATAGGAATTCTAGTGAGGTGGCTACTTTGAGTATTTTGTACCCTGTGCTAGAGCACTGCACGGCCCGGATTTTAAGGCACCGGCCCAGCCCAAGCCGGCTTTATTATGCCCTTGCCCGACCCGGGCCTCTAACAACTAACCCGGACCTGACCCCCGCCCGGGTGTCCATAAGTGAGCCTTACCCAGGCCCGGCCCGGGCCCGTCGTCTCATGCCGAGGCCCGGCCCAGGACCGGTCATTTGTTTTTAAGCCCAAGTAAGCCCCGCGCGTGCGTGACCACGCCCTGGCTTACATGCTGAAAGAAATTTTGCCTTATTTGGGTTGACGTTCGTTGCGGGCAATCAGACGAAGCATGCGTATCTAGTCTGTACAGTACGCCATAGATTGACCCCCAAAAAATTTACGAATAAGTAGTGCCCCTACTTTTGCTTCCACTGCCTTCAGTTCATGTTACATCGGCCTAATAACAGCGTGTATTCTTGCATCAGAGACACCATCCCCTCAGTTGACCCGATTCTTCGTAACGTCATGGGGTTGTCTCGGCTGGAAGTTGTATGCTGACATTGTTGATGCCGTTTTTCAATACAGGATTATGCACGTGAATTAAAATGTTTTAACTGCAGTGGTAGTTCCGTGTTTGTGTTGCTCTTTCATGCGAGTTTGATTCCCGTCCACGACATCCCTATTTTGATGCGGGCAAAATTTAAAACACACCTCTACATAGACATTGGCGCAGTGTTCTGGGTTGTCCGAAATAACACTTCATCCATTACAGAATCCCTTCTATTTGTATCTTTGCTGTTTTATACCTGAAAATAACAATGTCTATGTAGCACACGAAACACCTCTAAAATTACATCAAAACGACACCCAGAGCCAGCGTAAACTCGTTTTCAAAGCAATCCATACATATAACATCCTGAGGCCCATGTAAATAGACTCAGAATATTGGTTTTAATGCTCTTTTGTGCACATCACGTCCAAAATATAATGACCAGGACCATGAATTCAAAAGTTGGCCCCACCCGGACACACGGCTTAGACCCCCAGCCCGGTTCAGGCACGTGGAATTTAACCCCGCTTTGGCGTGCCAGTACACCGCTTCGGGCTGCCCGGCCCGGCTCGAGTGCCTGGTCTTGTTCGGGCTTTCTGGTCAGCTTTCACCCGCGCAGTGCTCTACCCTGTGCGTTAACCTGATACATTTGACCGCCATACCTATCATAACAGCTGATGCCCATTTTTCACTATAAGAGATCAGGCCTCTCAGTTGCCCCAGCTACGCCCTCCAGTGATTTATGTTTTTGAGGGGTGCATATTGCGTATAGAATGACCGGTCCTGATTTTGCTTATCCAAGTGCTGGGAGGGCTACTTCTTTCATTTAACCATGAAGTTAGAAATACCAATTCAACAACTTACGTGGCGTTGTAAAATGTACAGTTGTATAAGTTATAGGCTGCGTTACGTGCTGTCCTGGACCTTGTTGTTACTTGGTTTTTGTCGGTAAGTGTCAGTACGGCAGGATCCACAATATTCGGGTCACTATCAGTGCCTGCCAAAATATTAATAACTCGTCTTCTCTCATCAGTGGTTTCACCATGGTTAGGTGTTTTACAATGTGGGTGACATGTGGATGGATGTTGTATGTCCTGGAGATTGTGAGATTATCTCGGTTGCTTCTCGGTAGGTCCCCCCGACAGTCTTAACGTGAAAATATTGACGATCAATCCTGAGGTGCTATTCCAGATGGCCCGAGATTGAGTGGAAGTCGGGAGACACGAGCTCTAGAGACGCCCACGTAATGTATGATAATATTTCAAGGCTGAGATCAAGCGCTTTAAAAATGCGATTCATGCTATTTGCTGATTATTGGGGTGGCGTAATCGGTCCAGAGCAGCGCGTTCCAGTGAGGCGGGACTAGGCCATGGCGCATTTTTCACTGCCTTCTCTCGCTTCATTGCTGACCTGGTGGCTACTGGAGGCAGGCAAATTCAACTACTTTGCTTTATCCTGCTTTTAATTTGTTCATCTGTATTTCACTACAAAACTCATTTATTTTTATTCTAGGCGTACATATGAGCTTCTTGTTTGAAATTTGCCGTGGTAAGAAACAGTTTCTGCCGATTTCTGCCCACGGTGGCAGACAGTACAATCATGTGGCTAAGGCCGACTGGGGAAAAAAGAAAGCGGGTGATGGAAATGGACCCCGTTCAATGTAACTGCTGCTCGATGTTATCGAAATCCTCGATCCGGTTTTGGATGCGAAATTTCCCTGACGCACTTAAGTCTGCTTACGTAATTTGAAGTGTAAAGCTTGGGACTTAATATTAACTGATACATTGTATTTGCGATACTTATTAACAACTCCTAATTGTACTTGCGATAATTCCTAATTGGTACATTGCACTCGCGTATTTTTCCTCGCTTGCATTTTTCTGTCTTCCGGCAGGAATGTTGGTATTACTTCAAGCGGCTTCTTTACCGCTATACAATATTTGCGTCAATTTTTCTTCTCTTTATTCGTAGGAAACTCGCCAAGAAGAAGAGTGGCAGTCATTACAACGTCATTATAATCGGGGTTCGGCACGGCTGGTGTGCACCCTTCTCATGTGCCACCACGTTCACTTGTCACGCGGCACGCATTATTCTACCTTTCTTTTGTATTTCACAGTTTTGTGAGTTTTCGGAACCGGCTCATTCTTTCTTTAGAGCTCCCATTTGCGCGCAAGCAACACAAGTGGGCATGTATTACGCAGAAAGGAATAGCAATAAGCACAGCTTTTCACATTTGTTTCCTTTATTTCGCTTTGGTCTTCACAGCTCTTGTTAGACGAAGCTCTCTACAGTCGTTGGTTTTTATGGACTCCAATGAACTTATTTTTTTCTATTCCTTCATCCTACTCGTGTGTAACGCTGTTTCTTTCGGTCTCAACTCTCCCCTTCGGAAGCTTCGCATGCTCCGATTGGTGCCAGATGACGAAGACGCAGGACCAAACCCGTTTAAATGTGTAGAGATCGCCTCCGATAATAGATACACGCCATACTCATATACTATGCTGCCAGTAACGTTTTTGCACGACTGGTGTGCTACGCAACACCTCAAGCGAAACCGTCTACCGTGCTGACAATAAATGAAGCAACGGTCATGCAACGGCAAATTCAGAAGTTTTGCTTGCAGGTGATAACTAAAGCGCGGCCAGCCGATGGAAACCTTTCCATCGAGCGGCCGGGACTGAAGTGTACGCTCCGGCTGCAGGCGGATAAATGCATGGTAGAACCTGCAGAAGCCATGTCCGGCGAACCACCTAAAAAAATTCCCCGCATTTCCCCGAGGGGAAGAATGTGACAGTGCGAATGCACGAGTTGAATTTGCGCGGTTCGGTAATGTTCGCGAAAGAGAGATCACACACACACACACAACTACAAAGAAAGAAAGATGCATTTATTCACAGACACCTATTTGTGTTGTCGTTGTACTTGATTGCTAGAGCGGATCTCAGCTTTGAAATTTCGTGTCAGTACTCCTTTAAGCGGGTGCATTAGCCCTTCTCACGCCCGATTCATGGCCAATCCCCCACGTGGGTATGTGCCATGTCAGCGGCCAGGCAGCGCGCGCCCATCTCCCCCCGTTGCCAAGGAAGACGAGGAGATTCCTGGCCAATCCCCCACGTGGGTATGTGATGCGGACATCGCCGGTGGACGCAGGTTCAGGGTCGCTTAAGAAGTGCATTGCACTTAAAAAGGCGAAGACCATGTCTGCAGTAATTCTATTGCTCACATACCGACTGACTGTCGACCAGTGGTGGGTCGCTGCTGCGGTCGCTACTAACGCTTCCGTGGAAGGTGTTCGTCGCGTATACACGCAGCGCACACAACACTTACTCCTCGGCCGTAATGGAGCGAAAACCACGTTAAAGGCATCGCACAGGGGTTCGGGTGCCAGATGATGCACAGCCAATGCATAGTACTTTCGAGAGGCGAAAAATGGCTAGAAATACCTCCTCCGCTAAAGGAAAAAATTCCGTCCTGATAGATATATGCCTGCTACGGCGACAGCGAAGAATGAATTACGCCGAAGCAGCCGCCAGCACGTGCATCACGAGTTAAAGTCGGCCGTGAAATACTCATCCCGAGTTTCTTCCGAGCTCTCGTGTCAAGCAAACACACCCAGCCTATTCGTGGGCGCTGCATAGCGACCGAAGACCTAGCCAACCACGGATGTCATTGCGTCCACTTCACATAACGGGTAGCATCGCAGCCACGAAGTCACTTGCATTTGATTCTCCAGTAACAAAGCTTAGCAGCGAACAATGTAAGAAAGAAGTCCACAGGCCACCGTCAGTCAAATTCTGTCGGAATCGCGGGGTTGTTCGGTCCGAAAGAAGAGTTAGCTGTAGTCTGAACGATCCGGGCTGACAAGACGAAAACATTTTCCACGGTGTCCGTATTCATACAAGGTAAAAACACAATGGACGACAGAGGGCACACGTTCAAAGTCTGAAACGTACTCGCCCATGTTGAACACTGCTCATGTAATGACGCACTAAACAAGGGCGATGTCTTATAATAGACGGATTTAGTTAGGCGTTCCGGGCGTTAGCGTATTGCTGGGCGTAAAGCGGAGCGTACGCTCGTCGCGACACGCCCATGGATAGTTTTAGTACAGCGTTTTTCGTAACGTGCGCTAACGCTTGCGGCGCCACCTGTTGAACCCAGCGCGAAGTACCCAAATTTGACCACCGCCTACGCGATCGGCTGCCGGCGGCGCGCCGTTGCTCCGGCCGTCCCATTCGGCGCGTCACCCAGCAAAAACATGTAATTTAGCTAACTCCGCAACGCGGCGCGAGGTGGCGGTGTTAGCCGATGGTTTCTTTTCTTTTCTAGCGTAGCACGTGCGGGAGAAAGCGGTAGTAATAACTTTGTTGACGGCAGTCAGGTAGCTCCGAAACATGCCGACGTAGAAGAAGCCGGGCGTTGCGTGCATGAGGTGAAGCGGGAGTATCCACTCGAGATACAAGGTTCGAGACAGCTGAGGATGTCGGAAGGGCAGCAGGACTTTCATGTGTAGAATGTGTGTAATGGAAGTCGCGCCTCGACCGGCTAGAGCGGAGAAGGAGCAACTGAAGGTACAGGTTTGACGGGTTAGTGAGGAGCTGAAAGCCGAAAGGCAACAGCGGAGGTGCTGGAAGGGAAGCTAGCTCAGGTAGAAAGCGTGTGTGTGCCGAGGGATGCCATTCCCGTGAAAGCAATGGCGTACGCCACGGTGGCAAGACTCACCGAGGGTGCCTGGCTCCGAGGCGGGAAGACAAGGGAGGCCAGGGCCGCCGAGCATGAGGCAGCGGGCGGACATGACAGCGCTGGTCACGGAGAGGGGCTCTAACGCTGTCGTGGAAGAAGGGAAGGGGTCGCCCGCCGGGCAAGAGCTACTCAGAGGCAATCAGCGCGAAAAGCCTCGGCGGCAAAAACACCTGCGCAGCCAAAAGAACCAAGGAGCGGCGAGTCACCATTGTGGGCGACTCGAACATGCGCAGGGCAGAGCAGGTGATTACAAGAGGGTAGAGGAGGACAACAGAGTTAAGGCTAGCACGCTCCCTGGAAAGATGGTTAGCGTGGTGATGGAGAAGGCGAAAGAGCAGGTGTGGGACACAATGACAGAGAAGCACCTAGTGGTGATAATGGGGGGCTTAAACGACGTGCTTCAGGGAAGAGGACGAGGCATAGCGAAGCAGGTGGCGAAGGGGGTCAATGAACTCCGGGCGGTTTCGGACGACGTCCAGATCGCGGTCAGCATAGTGCCGGAAGTTGAGGGTAGAGGAGGCCACGTAGCAAGGGCAGTGGTAGAAGCCAACAGGGAAATTTGGACGCTCGCTAAAGCAATGAATTTTGAAGTGGTTGACCTCAACCGGGAAGTGCACCGTGCGGGCCGGGGCCGGGCGTTTGTTAGGGACGGAGTACATTTCACTGAGGGCGTAGCGGAGCCGGTGGGGAGGCGACTAGCTGCGCGGGCGGTAGCTTTTTTTAGGGGGGCCAAGGGCATCCCGGAAGCTGGACTAAATAACAGGCACAGTGAAAATGCGGCAGGGACAAGCGATTGCGATCGAAGTCGAATGTACAGCGCAAAGGAAAGTACCAAAGTTAGCACACAGGGCGCACAAAAGCTTAGAAAGGGCATGAGGTAGCAATGCAGGCGAGCGAGGAGGCAAGCGACGTCCCCCCGGTGACCGACTCTTATCCCAAACATCGGAAAAGAATTAACCGAAAGAAAAAGCGTGGGGTGACTAAGATTAACTACATAAACATGCACGGTGGCAGATCACGGGAAAAATGGTTAGAGGTTCGCGGTCAACTAGAAAAAGAAAAAACTGAAGTATATGCCTTTACAGAAACTTTTCTTCGAGATTTAGAAGAGCCCCCAGCAATGCATGAATATATATGGCAAGGCTGTAACAGAACGGTAGGTACTAGAAGGGGGGGAGGGGTCGGCATGCTTATTCAACAGGGAGCCAATTGGCACAGAGTAAACGAAAACTGCGAAGAACATATGTGGGTTAAGGGCACGATAGCGGGAAGAGAAACGCTGTTGGGAGTCGCCTATCTGTGGTCAGGTGATGACAGGGAGGTTAGAGAAAAGAATGAAAAACTGGTAGGATGCATTAAGCGGGACCTCGATCAGTTAAGACAATCGGGAGAAGTGATTCTAGTGGGAGACATGAATGCCCACATTGAGGACCTGGACGGATACACAGACCGCAACGGCAAACTCGTACTAGATATGTGTGAAGAACATAATCTAGTTGTAGTAAACAGAGAGAATAAATGTGAGGGACAAATTACTTGGGAACGAGGGGAAAAGCAGTCCAGTATAGACTACAGCCTCCTTTCAGAAGGAGTGTATGAAAGGTTGACTCTAATGGAAATAGATGAAATAGGTGCCCACAGCTTAGGAAGTGACCATAAACGGATAACATTGACTTTTGGAAAAATAGGAAGGTCAAAACCAGAAAACGGTGGTACACGACTTGAAATTAAACGATCAGCAAATGGCTAATATTGCGAAAAGCCTGGAGACGGAAATCGAGAGACAACCTACGAAAGATTGGGAATACAGCGAACTGATTGGTTTCATTCAAGGAAAGATAAGGAACGCGAAAGAACGCAACTACTGGAAAGGAAAAAAAAACCTAGAAGCTGGTGGAACAAGGAAATCAAGGAAGCTATAACACAAAGGCAGCAAGCCTCGAGAGAGCACAGGGAGGCCAAGCGAGTGGGAATGCAAACAGAGGAAATAACTTTGAAGGTGGAATTGGTACCGCCTTAAGAAGCTGGAAGTACAAAAACTTGTACAGCAAAAACTTAAACGAGAAAGTGAGCGATGGGTCTCGAATATACGGGCAAAGGATAAAGGCGCGCCGAGAAAGTTTTGGAATCATGTAAAGGAACTAAGGAAAAAGACCGAAGAAGTACAACGTCATGTCATAAACGGCGAAGGCCAGGTACTAAAAGGGGAAGAAGCGGTATTTCACATACGCTCAATGATACAAGAGAAGTTCAGAAGAACGGAGAGAGGGCTACAGCATTCAGGGAGTGGGGCAAGCGAAGTGCGTACAGATAGAGAGCTAAAGTTGGAGAATCTAAACTGGAAAAAAGCCGAAGAAAATGTTCCAGCTAATACGGCAACAGGGACGGATGAAATTTCTAATACGGCTGGTCAACCTACTGGGTCCAAAAAGCAAGGCACAAATGATTCGAGCAATCGAAAAAGTGATAAAAACTAAGCAAGTACCGGACAATTGGCGTAAGAGCAGGATGAAGATGATATATAAAGGTAAAGGAGACAGGGCTGATGCCAATTCGTACAGGCCTATTACAGTTACCTCAGTGGCATACAGGCTGGCAATGCAAGCTATAAAAGCGGAACTACAGGCGTGGATAGAGGGGAACAGCATACTGGGAGAACTACAAAATGGTTTCAGACGAGACAGACGCTTAGAGGACAATTTATTTGTCCTAACCCAATGCATAGAGGTGTCAATGGCTCAGGAGCGACCACTATGGATAGCATTTCTCGATATAAAGGGAGCCTACGACAACGTAGATAGAGAACTTCTATGGAGCATACTTGAGCGGGAGGGATTAGGCCAGGACTTTATACAGCTGTTGCAGGGAATTTACAATGAGAGCGAGGTGCAAATTACCTGGGAGGACCAAAAGTGCACGGAACCGGTAGTCACAAATAGAGGTTTAAAGCAGGGTTGTCCTCTGTCGCCATTGCTGTTCATGCTGTACATGGCTAGACTAGAAAGAAAGCTTGAAGGCAGTAAAATAGGTTTCAATCTATGTTATAGCCGCAAAGGACAGGAAGTGGAACAACATATCCCGGGACTGATATATGCAGATGACATAGTACTACTAGCAGATAGCAAACAGTGTCTGCAACAGCTCACAGATATCTGCGGGGAAGAAGCCACTGAACTGGGGTTAGAGTTTAGCACAGCAAAGTCGGGAGTTCTAGTTTTAATGACAACGCCCGTAACGAATCGGTATTCGTTCAAAAAGCAGCAATACCGTGGGTAACGGAATACAAATATCTGGGCATATGGTTAAACGAAGGTCAGGCGTATCTAAAAACTCATGAGGAGCATTTAAGAATGAAAGGCAGAAGAAACGCCTCTATCATGAAGCACAGAGCACTGTGGGGATATAACAGATATGAAGTAGTGAGAGGAATCTGGAAGGGAGTAATGGTACCAGCACTCACCTTTTCAAACGCAGTAGTGTGTGTCAAATCAGAGATTCAATCAGGGCTAGAAGTAAATCAGAGGGCCGTAGGTCGATTGGCATTAGGAGCACACAGTAAAACAACAAATGAGGCAGTGCAGGGAGACATGGGATGGGCATCCTTCGAAGTGAGAGAAGCACAGAGCAAAATATGTTTTGAAGAACGACTTAGAAATATGGATGATCAGAGATGGGCGGCCAAAGTGTTACGGTATCTTTACATGAAAAGCGTGGACACACAATGGAGGAAAAGAACCAGAAGGCTCAGGACAAAGTATATGAAACCTGGAAGTGCAGGGGAAACGACCAAGGCAATAAAAAATGAAGTGAAAGAAACAGAACAACGACCTGGAAAAAGAGGATGGATGCGAAGAAGTCCTTAGATATCTACAGGATCGGGAAGCAGGAGATCACAAGGGAAAAATTATTCGATAATACCAAAGGGAGTGCATTGCTTTTTGAAGCCCGAGCGGGTTGCTTGCGGACAAAAACGCTTATCCGCGAGCCGGTACAGGAAGAACTATGCGCAGGCTGCGGAAATGAGCCAGAAACCATGCGACATATTGTAACGGAGTGCAAAAGTATCCGTCCAGTCCTCAGTGATGGAGCCATCCAGCTTCCGGAAGCCCTTGGCTTTAAGGTTAGCGGAAAAGTGAACTGGACAGCAGTAGAGGTTAGTAAAAGAAGGTTAGAATGTTGGTGGGAAAAGAGCAGAGAACAATCTGGGAAGACATGCGAACAAAGAAGTCAGACTAGCACAAAAATTTCGTAAAAGTATTTTCTTTTTATTTTGACATTATTTTTTATTTATTTTGTTTGTATTTTTTTGGCGAGGTGATTGTACAGTGGCGTTGCGACTAAGGCCGCTGTGCAACGCCACCCCGTTACAAAGGGGAAGCCACTAAGCATCATCATCATCATCATCGGCAGCTTGCACTGACTCCCCTGGCCGGCTTTGTGGGGCGTGAGTTGCTGCGTGTTTTCACGGCCGGAATTCGCGTAACTGTGTTGCAGCTTTATTTTTGTTGAGCTGACAAACAGAACTACCGGGTCATGAAGCCCGCTTGTCTCAGAAGCTTCGAAGAACAGCACTGAAAAGTTAATCGCGCTGTGATTGCTGCGCTTTATCGGTGCAGGACATTTCCGGGCGGACATTCAGGTGCGCGGATATTTGGGTTCGAAAACTTCTCGGCTACAGAATTATCGGCTGCTTTCTTGTTGGAACAGCCGTTATATTTTTATTTCTGCATAGGGTGGGTTATGGACAACAATCGAGCGCAGTGGTTGAATTTTTATATTGGTGCCGAGTTTGATTTTGCCAGTTATTTTTAGGAGTTGAAATTTGTATAATTTTTGCTTGATACCTCGTCCAAGGAAGACCTGTTATGCAGCCTATTGATTACATTCTTACACACATGCCTTTTTTTAATTTACAAGATTTCAATTGTATATTCGCTTTTTGCGGCGTGAAACTCAGCTAACAACTTAGCTGCCGTTTACGATGGTGTTATTGCTTCTTTATGCAGTTTTCTCTAAACGAGAGACACACTGTCACATCTAAAAAAAGCAGCATTACCCATTCGCTTGGCCCCCAAAACGCAGAAAATCTTACGAGGAGTTTTATGCAGGTTGTGCGCTGTCGCACTGAAGTGATTTTGCTAACATTGTCGCCACCTTTTTTTTTCATACGAACAAGTCTCGCATATTTTTGTGTGGAATAACGGGCCTCTGGAAAACAGCTGCAGTGTTTACATGTCGAAAGCAAACATTAAACCTTCTCATTGC
The DNA here is from genome assembly GCA_013339765.2 of Haemaphysalis longicornis. Classification (NCBI taxonomy): domain Eukaryota; kingdom Metazoa; phylum Arthropoda; class Arachnida; order Ixodida; family Ixodidae; genus Haemaphysalis; species Haemaphysalis longicornis. The sequence goes on from JABSTR010003726.1 coordinate 51,574, forward strand.
TTTACACATGGATGGGCTTCGATATCAGTAATTGAAGATTTAAATGTATTTAGTCTTGGGTCCAAAGTAGGGAAAATTGGGCTTGCCTGTGGTCACCGAAATACGTTTAAGAATACAATAAAATAGGGGTGCATCTGACTTCAAGTTGTTTTATTTGTTGCGACTGAAATTGAAACTGTAACTTGCTTAACGCACATGTGTGAACAGAATGGCATATCTTTGAAGCTATCGCTCAACGTCATCATCATCATCATCACCAGCCTGTCTACGCCCACTGCAGGGCAAAGGCCTCTCCAATTATTCTCCAATTACCTCGGTCCTGTGCCAACTGTGACCAATTTATCCCCGCAAACTTCTTGATCTCATCTGCCCATCTTTCTGCCGCCCCCTGCAGCGCTTGCCTTCTCTAGGGATCCACTCTGTTACCCTTAATGACCAGCGGTTATCTTGCCTTCGCATTACATCCCTGCCCAAGTCCATTTCTTCTTCTTAATTTCTACTAATGTCTTTAACACCAGTTTGCTCCCTGACCCACTCCGCTCTTTTCTTGTCCCTTAATGTTACACCTATCATTTTCCGCTCCATTGCCCGCTGAGTCGTTCTCAATTTAAGTTGAACCCTCTTAGTGAGCCTCCAATTTCTGCCCCGTAGGTGAGTACCGGTAAGATGCAGCTGTCATACACTTTCTTCTTCAACGACAATGGTAGGCTGCTATTCATTATCTGATAATGTCTGCCATATGCACCCCACCCATTCTGATCCTTCTAATTATCTCTGCCTCATGGTTGGGATCTGGGGTCACAACTTGGCCTAAGTAGATATATTCGCTTACCACTTCCACTGCCTCGCCATCTATCTCAAACTGCTGTGCTGTCCCGAGGTTATTGATCATTACTTTAGTTTTCTGCATATTAATTTTCAGGCCCACGGTTCTACTCCGTTCGCCCAGTGCGGAAAGCATGCTTTGCAATTTGTCCCCGAGTTACTTAGCAAGGCAACGTCATCAGCAAATCTGAGGTTACTGAGGTATTCTCCATTAACCCTTACTCCCGCCTGTTCCCAATCCAACGTTCTGAATACTTCTTGTAAGCATGCTGTGAATAACATTGGAGAGATTGTGTCTCCTTGTCTGACACCCTTCCTTATAGGTATTTTACTGCTCTCCTTATGGAGGATGATAGTAGCTGTAGACCCATTATAGATATCCTCTAGTATTCTTAAATAATGCTCATCTACCCCCTGGTTCCGTAATGCCTGACTGCTAGGGTTTCGACCGAGTCAAATGCTTTCTCATAATCTATGAAGGCTATATATAGGGGTTGAGTATACTCAGCGCACTTCTCTATCACCTGATTGATCGTGTGAATATGGTCCATTGTTGAATAACCTTTACGGAACCCTGCTTGTTCTTTAGGTTGACTGAAATCTAAGGTTGCAGAGATTCGGTTAGCGATTACCTTGGTAAATACCTTGTAGACGACTGACAGTAAGCTGATCGGCCTGTAGTTTTTCAAGTCCTTCATGTCGCCTTTCTTATGGATTAGGATGATGTTCGCGTTCTTCCAAGATTCCGGTACCATTGCGGTCATTAGGCATTGCGTATACAGGTTTGCCAGTTTTTCAAGTACAATTTCTCCGCCATCCTTCAAGAGGTCTGCTGTTATCTGATCCTCACCAGGTGCTTTGCCCCCTTTCATTTCTTTCAAACCTTCCTTACTTCTTCGGTCGTTACTGGTGGGATGTCTATCTCCTCTGAACTACTGTCTCGTTCGGCATTATCCTGTATGTCCCGGCTACTGTACAGATCCCTATAGAACTCCTCGGCCACTGTGACTATTTTATCCCTATTTGTGATGACATTGCCTTGCTTATCCTTAAGTGCATACATCTGATTTTCCCCCACGCCAAGACGTCTCTTCACTGCTTTCAGGCTACCTCCGTTCTTTACAGCGTATTCGATCCTCTCCATATTATACTTCCGTATGTCAGCTGTCTTGCGCCTATTGATTAACTTCGAAAGCTCTGCTAGTTCTATTCTGTCAGCTGCGGTAGAGATTCTCATGGTTTGCCGTTTCCTGATTAGATCTTTCGTCTCCTGTGAAAGTTTACCAGTATCCTGTCTAGCCATAGTGCCCCCGACTTCTACTGCACACTCCGTGAGAATGCGTGTAAGGTTGTCGCTGGCTTCCTGTGTCGTAAGCTCGGCTTCCTCGTTAAGGGCGGAATATCGGTTCTCAGCGCGATCCTGAATTCTTCTACTTTACGTCTACTGTTAGCTCACTGTTTGCTCATTGCGCTTCTTTCGTACTAGCTTGTTGCGGTCCCTCCTCAAATCTAGCCTAATTCGAGATCTTACCATGCGGTGGTCACTACACCTTACCCTTCCGAGCACTTCCACATCCTGCACGATGCCAGGGTTTTCGCATAATATGAAGTCTATTTCATTTTTGTGCTCCCCATTCGGCTCCTCCAGGTCCACTTCCGACTCTCCCGTTTACAGAAGAAGGTATTCATTATGCGTAGGTTATTCCGTTCTGCAAACTCAACTAGTAGGTCCCCCCTGCTATTTCTACAGCCCAGACCATAGTTCCCTGCCTTGTCTCCAGCCTGATGCTTGCCTACTTTAGCATTGAAGTCCCCCATAACTACAGTATACTGCGTTTTTACTTTAGCCATTGCCGATTCCACATCTTCATAGAGGCGTTCCACTACTTGGTCGTCGTGGCTGGATGTGGGCGCGTAGCCCTGCACCACCACCTTAGCTTGTACCTCTATTGAGCCTAATTACAAGACAGCTACCTTTCGTTAATGCTATAGTATTCGTCTATGTTGCCAGCTATGCTTTTATTGACTAGAAATCCCACTCCCAGTTCTCTTCTGTCCTCTAGACCACGGTAACATAAGACGTGTCCATTTTTCAGCACCGTAAAGGCTTCGCCTGCCCTCCTAACCTCGCTAAGCCCTATTACATCCCC
>JABSTR010003727.1:0-36801 GCA_013339765.2 Haemaphysalis longicornis
TGTGCATAGGGCCAGGGTGATTATGCATGATATGAAAGAAGCTGTAAATACTTGACGTCTGATAAAAAACTGAAAAAACCGCTTGTTCGAAAGCGTTGGGTTGTCGACCAATACGTAGAGAACTGTGAGTGTTTGTGTCTCAGTGCTGTTTTTATATAAGTGCCCACTCAAACTAAAATAAGTGGAAGATATGGATTTATTGTTGATGGTGTCCCTGAAGACCTTCCACAAGGGGAAATGGGTTGCATTCGAATTAACAACACATTGAAAACTTCACACGATTTTAAACACCATGTAGATAGAAACCATGAAGAATATTTCATGACATGTCACCTCGGAGTATATAAATGTAAAAGATAATTGGGGATAGGGGCAGTACTTAACGCAAACGGACGTTATATACGGACAACTTTACATTAAATTGGGGGTTACATAAGAAGAGAACCTTATGAGCCTAGGGAACTGCAGACTATGCAAAATATTTTGTGGTGCCGTCTGGTGAATGGTAAAAAATATCTTCAGACCCAAAGTAAGGTACGGAAATGGAAAACTAGAAATTACAGTGTTGAGGCCCCGGAACCTTTCGGAACGGTTCCTTCTATTCGTTCCGGTTCGGGTTCAGTTCCAAAATGGCGGAAACATACGGTTCCGGTTCAGTTCCGGTTCGGGCGAAAATTCGGGTTCGTTTCCGGTTTTCGGTTCGGTTCCTGTTCCGGTTCGACACCCTGTTTCCAACTACCGTCGCAACACACTGTACACGTCATGGTTTTGGGACTGACATCATGCTGCCCGGTCGCGCGGGGAGGGGGAAGACCTCGGCCGCTCTGGGCGAGCGCTGCGCTCGACCAGGCAGCGGTGCAAACAAGAATGGTGACGTCAGGCGTTACCCTCCTGTAATGGCGGCCTCACGCGTTTCGTTTTGTCGAAACCGAAATTGACACGAATAAACCACGCCGTAAATGATTGTTTACGCTGCGATCGACCGCCTAATGTGCCATTCCATGATTAGTGGGCTATAATAGGGACCCATAGCTGCGAAAAAAACACAACACGAAAAATTTCGTGCCTGTACTCCTTTAAGCACATGATTATCGTTCATAAAAAAACCTTGAGACATTTTTTCGCAGTCGGGTTATTTGGCTGGACCTGATTTTGAAAAGTTTTGAAGACTCCCTTCGTCATCGTTTCGACCGAGCTGTAGTGGATTTTTAAGTGCGGAGTGCGGAGCTTGTCGTCAGAGCTTGTCTTCGTAGCTTGTACGGAGTTACGGTATCTAGCCAACGCAGTAACGCGTAACAAGTAACGCGGCGTTACGCACCCAAACAGAGGCTTTGAAAATATCACCGCTTCCCCTGATCGGGATCGAATCTGGCTTCCTTCGTTACGAAGCCTATGTCAATCCCATTGGGCCACATCGGCACATGTTTGTGGGATGCAAAGTGTCGGGGGTATCTTTTCCCTGCGCCATTCCCACGAAGGCTGCGGTTGCAAGGTCGCAAATAAGTACACGGTAACTCGGCAAGATGGAGAGGAGGAAAACACCAGGCCAAGAAGTGCGAGGGGAAGTGGCGAGGAGGCAAGGAGCCGACGAACAGGCATGGGCAGTGCCCGTTGTGGCGCAGATGTTTGGGTGGGGAGGCACGCGTTGGTGATTGGCTGTGACTAGTGATGACGTAAGCTCTAACGTACAGGTGTTTTCTTAGTTGAGAGAGACGGCGTGCGCTCGCCGGTATCAGTTGGCTATCCAGCGATAAGCTGGGAGACGGTCTCCCAGCTTTTCTAGGTCTCCCGGAGACCTAAGAAAAGTCAAGTTTAAGCTACACTGTAAACGCAAACTAGCCGGAAATGAAGTTTTTAACAAGTAATGTGCCATGAAAAGTACCTATAGCAAAATATTTACTCCCTAGGCATGGTGTAAAAAAGTGGACGAACCTCCATGGTACAGCTCTGCGGTTTCCTCAGTTTTCGCATTTTAATTGCGAAGGTGGCCTAATTTGTTAGATATTTGTGCGAATTACACATAACCATAACATATTCGATACGTCAAAGCGCAAGCGCTATAATCAGTAATTTGTGAAAACACATGTTCATTTTTTTACATCCTTAGGGTGTTTTTTTTTTGCAGAAAATCATCCTTAGTAAGCACTTACGCCATGACACAAAAATGCTGCAGCAGAACGAACAATGGGGCTAGTGGTAGTTTGTCACACGCTGTGCAAAGAATACAGGGACTTTGAAGGTTTCTTTCTGCCTTGTTTCTTGCATACATCCCCTTTGTTTGCCGCGTGTGGTACTGAATGTTTATATTTACTTTGGAAGGTCATTTCACTGTTTTCTCTTGAGCGAAACGAACCTATCACGCGACATGTACCATTATATACAGGTGTGTTTCTATCATTAAGCCACTAGGTTGCAACTTGGTGCCGTGTCGTCCTTTAATAATTCGTCCCTGTTCTGTGAGTGATTTGGCCGCCAATATTAATACACATGTATTTCCGAAATTTCTAGTCGTACGCCACCAGTTTCGGCTGGCTCTAATGATTCAGTCTCTCAATTAGTCGGGTAGTCCGGAACTTTTATTTGTAGGTATAGATTTTCTTTTTCCATCGGCGGGATTTTGGACTGCCATTTACGTTGACTAAGACCACGACGACGATAACGACTACTTCCCGCTTTTGATGTGGCGTTCAAGGCTGTCGCTCGAATACCTAGGAGGCTTTTCGCTACGTTGCAATAGCAGAGCAAACTCGAGGTCAGCGAGTTATGTTGAAACGCAAACTCTTCAAGCATGGCCACCAGTTCAGCCCAAAAGACTTCAGCACTCTTTGGCAGCACACATTTTGGCGCGCTCTGGACCTGAAAAACATTGACAACTGTCATGTGGGCGTCATTCAACACAGATCCCCTTTCCTTGTAATTTTTACCAACCACGTATATTCTCTATCATTATTTAGGATGTTGGCATATTCTTTTCGGTGCTTCAACTGAGCTATTCGCGCAGGCGTACGCAGTTATCAGGTTCACACGCTGAAATTTTCGCAACGACGTATTGAGACTCATCATAGGAATAATAATGTACACCAACGCCACCATTCAACTCTCTTGCCGGGTCGCCGACAAAGACATCCAAGGGCATACTTTATTTTTCGCAGGAGTCTGGTATTTAGTGAGCGGGAGTGATTGAGATATATAATTTTGCCTGATTCGCACGCGTGCAATGAACAACTAATTAAGCTCCTTCCAGCAACAATTCCGCCAAAACATCGTGCACTTTCCCTTCTTATCCTACTAAGGTTCGTCGAAGATAACCATACTACGGTAACGGTAAGTGTGGAAGTCAACTGGCAAATCATTAAAAGGCCGTTACGTTCATTCAGCTCTTTACTAGCGCTATTCTTTGTGTCCTCCTGAAAAGAGGATCGAAGCACCACTGCTATACTCAGCGAGTATTCAATACTATAGGCATTTCTTTAGTTACAAAGAGCACCTTCGTCTTAGAGCATCATCGATAAACCGCACCGGTGCACACCGGGGCGCACCGGTGTGCCTTTTCACACTCGATAAACCGCACCGGTGTGCACCATCTGTCCTTGATACACCGGGGCGCACCGTTCGCGGGGAAATGTTTTGGTCGACGGGGTGCCGGAGTGCAATCCCAAGATATATCGCGGACGCCAGCCGGCGAAGCGGCTTCCGCCGTGGCCGTCTTCTGCAGCGACGGCGCATCGGTACAGTTAACTGTAGCATCGGCGAACTCGTGTGATTGCGGAACGAGCTGTTGATTGTTGCTTACAAGGTTTTCTTTCCATGAGTGAAACTTAAGCGCAAACGTTTTTCACAGGGACGAGAAAGGGGACGACACAGGCGCTTTCAACTGAAAGGTTTAATGAAAACGAATACACATTTATACCACCCCCAGACCGAACAACCCAGCACGTGTGCCCTTCGCACATGCGTACGGCCGTACAAGAGAACCGCCCCATATCCTTCTCGTTTCTCTTCTCCTTTCCCTCATCCTCTACCCCCTCTCCTTGAGAAGTTGCACTTCTTTATCTAAAATACTCAGCGACGGGTGACTTATACAATCGGGACCCTTTTTCCGGATATGGAAGGCTTCTGCAAGTTCCCTGGTGGCACGGTCTCTGTGCTTAAAAACTACTACCGTGTCCGTGAAAGCACCTGTGTCGTTCCCTTTCTCTTCCCTGTGAAAAACTTTTGCGCTTAACTTTCACTCATGGAAATTGCGAACCAACTAGCTCGTCTCTCCATTTTGCTTCAAGGTTTTCTTGCTTCCGAATTCACCCGGAAGAGATGCGACAGGCTCCGAACGACGGGAACAACGGCCAGAGATTGTAAATGAGGACACGAAATTCGTGTACTCCGACGAAGGCTGCATTCATTACAAGCCAGTTGGAGATTTGCATTCGTTTGGTTATTTGAATTATCATGAACAGTCACTGGAGTGCCTAGACCATAACGACCTGCATGCTTTGCTGTAGTGTAAGGGCGGAACAAAACAGGCTCCCGCATTATGGCTGTAATGAAGATGAGAAGCAGCTTGTATGCAGCTGTTAAAGGAGCCATGAAGAGAAAATTCAACTTCGTGTAATTTGAAAGAACCAGGGTTCAATATCCCACTCAGCTTCATTACAGGCTCAAAAGATGTTTCTAACGAAAAAAAGCAAGAAGTATTTAAAAACTTTCAGATTTTGCGCCACAGTGACGTGTTATGAGCAAGAATGACGTCATACGGGCCAACAATAAAACATAATTTTCAGTGCGTTAACGGCACGTTAGCATTCAAGTGACGCAGTCAAGTGGAACTAGAGGCCACATTACAGACGTCCAGTCATGTGTCGTCGCCACAGGTCAGTTAGACGGCCGCCAATCGCACAAAGAAGGTTCCGTGACGTCATAGAAAAGTTGCGGGGAATTGGGGTCGCGACTGCTTCACACGTTTTCTTTAATATCTCTGTTATTTGTTCGAAGATTGCGATGATATTGGTATCATTGTTATCGGGACTAAGCCGTCTTTCTAATAAACCCAACTTGTATTTTGTCTTGATGGCTCCTTTAAGTGAAAGAGGTGGAAGTACGTTGTCGCGCATGTACGTGTGACAGATAGGAGTTGTGTGTACATATAATCATTGGCCTTTAATAAATATCACATTGTAGGAGCGCTGTGTCACGTTACGCTGCTTTATTGCCACTTTTGAACGTTTTTATGAGTTGCTTTCTTAGCTTAACAGATGGCGCTAGTGTAGAACCACCCAGTTTGTCCTCGATCAACTCTCCGTGCCAGTACGCACCGTCGTGGGGCACCAGTGCTGCCAACTCTAGGGAAACTTCCGTAGATCTAGAGGGTTCGCGTTGTCTTTAGGGAAAAAGGGAAATTTGTCAAAATCTAGGAAAATTTTTGCGTCCTCATGGACTTATGCCTTCAGTCGTGTAATGGTGTCATTTGTTAAGTTTAACATTTACTATTTTTTACGTACCTATGCATTTCAGTTTCTCGATGAAGCGCAGATATCTATTTCCCATAAATGTGCATCGAGCGAAGCTATCGCTCTTACGTTTGACACTGCTGGTTTAAATATCAAAAGAACATGATTGATGAAGTTCATAAACTTGCTCCCTCGAATATCTCATGCACTGGGCATCGTCTGTGCTCGTTCCTATTATCCTTCTATCATATATACTTGGATGCTATTACAAGTGCTCTGTGTCGTAGTACAAGATTTTTGTGTTTTGCATTAAACTGCGGTGTTCTTGATTATGTTATTTTTATAATTTAACACGTCTTCGGCTTATATACAAGGCGCTGTAACACGTAGTGCTTCTTGGATTGTCGTATCGTTGTGTGTGCGCTGAGCGATTGCTTTTACTTTCTAGTTAATTTTTACATGTATTATTCACTAATACATGCCCCCCCCCCCCGCGTAATGACCCTCTATCGCTTTTGTGGTTTGATGAAATAAAATATTTAAAGCATTTCAAATTGTGCTCAAATATTTTTTCAGCTTCATGTCCGTCACTTCAAAAATGGTTTTAAACGAATTTATAATTATGCCTTAAAAGTAAATTCGGCAGTCATATCGCATAACACGAACCCAATGTCTGAGAGAAAACGTCTGATAACCGCATTCAGCAAAATCTAGGAAAATCTAGGGACATTTTTCGGCTGAGCTAGGGCAAGAAGTGGCTTCGCAGGTTGGCAGCACTGTGGGGCACTGTGCCCCGCGCCTGTTTCCGGGGCAACCCCAGTGCGTGTTTATCGAGGACGCTATCAATCAGGGGTGAATTTGCCTTACTGACAATTATGAAAAAGGCGTCTGGTGTATTGGTGATGAAGATGGAGGCGAACTGTCCTCCCAGATCTGCCGTCAAAAGAAAGGCTGCAAAACTACCCCCAAAATTGCAGCATTACAGCCTCCTACGAGATGATTGACGAGATAGCGGCAGAGGGAATAATTAGAATCTCGGCCCGCTCACTGAACAGCGTAGCACATATTGCTTCGATGAGCAGAGTGAACAGCACTCCTAACAAAAAAGCTAGCAAAATGGTCGTAACGGCTGTATTTACGAAGTCTTTACGAACCTTACTTACTCCGCAGAACGGTACGTAGCTCTGCCACTAAGTATGGAACCTAAATGATAGTCGTTACTACTCTAGACCATGCACTTAGTAAATTCTCCTTTATACAAACATTCACTGATACTAACAAAATTATGTGACTTATTGAACATAATAACTACAGCACTTTTCCCACTCCACCTCACCGATTGAAAAATTTTTGCAAACCCTGTTACAAAATGTGATCTGGTTTGTAGGAAGAAGACGACACCGAAGCGAAGACGAGCAGCCACCGCACAAGCAGCGAGGTTCGTGACATCTACCTCGGCAATCGAATAACGCTAGCCACTCGAAAGTCGTCAATAAAGCGGTGTCCTCTAACCCGGGCCTGCTTCCTGGTTTTCAACAAACCCATATCCTGACTTGTGACAATAAAATGCATAATTCCGAAAACATGGCTAGAATATTTGATTTTTGTGTCAATTAAGCCCACCGACGCTATCAGACGACTTTGCGCCGCTGGCTATAAAATCAAAACGAGCAGGCGTATTTCTAAGGTAACTAAGTGATTCTCACTCTCCCCGTGCGCCCCATAATTTTAATCTTACAATTTATTTGTGGTCTACGTGTGATATGTGCGCGTTGAATGTGTCTCCGTGTCGTGCTGCGTGCTCAGCCGATCCACATTGTGACGCGTAGCTGCGCTGCCCGCATCCTCACTTTAGGGTGCTCACAAGCACACCTTTTTTTCATCCTTACACCCTCTCCTTTGTTAAAACACCTTTTAAAGGTGTGTGCCATGGGGCAAGTTTTTTACAGCATTTTCGGCCAAAAAGTGTGTAAAAAAATCTCGCGCCATCTCCACTAACGTGAAACCTGGGGACGGACGAAGCATGCAGTGTGCGCCGGTGTTTCCCACCGCAAAATCGCTGCTAATGGGCTACGAGAGGCGGAAGACGATTTTCTTTCAAGTATATAAATATGTACATTTATTATATATAATCAGCAATCGCGTAGGTAAATGCCAGTCAACATTCATGATGCATTTATTCAGTTCTTCTCCCTCGTCTTAATGATGCTGAGCGCTCGGCGTCTTAGGCCTTGGCGCCTTGGAGCTTTTGCCCACGGAGATGCAGCCGTTGGTGGGTAGAGGTATGCAGCTTTCTTGTGAAAGTCTCTCGCCTTTGAAGCACTAAGCATTCTAGGGCGAGGCGTTGGAAAACGAGTGTGCCCGGTTGTATTCCTTCGGTATGCGTTACGTTCTAGCGCGAGGCCTTGAAAAACGATTATCCCAGTGGTTTAATACCGTGACTACAGATGACGACGACAGGAAACGCCCACAGCCCGAGCCCGATTCGCGCCTAAAATATTTTGTGTGTGCACGCTAGATTAATATCCGCTTTTTTTATGCATGGCCAGTTAGTGAAAGCAGGTAGCTAAGGGGAATGTTATTCTCCAGGACATTCCTGCTGAAGGTAATGGCGCTTGCTAGCTGCTTCAGTTAGTAAACATACTAGTGCTTCATTTGCTACCTCCAGTTACTAAGTGCCTAGCGAATGGTGCGACAAGTATTTGGTTATTGTTAGGTTATTTAATGCAGCTACCTTTTTTTAAAATTGAGTGCTTGCGTGTAGAACCAACCCAACGGTCTTATTAAAATTGAATGTGTACACCCCCGGAGAGGGGTTCTCAGCTTACCTTAAGTTCCAGCAAGTCTTCTTTCATCGTTGTTAACAGCCTAAAGGAAGCAACGATAAAGGTAAAAAAGCTAGGAAGGTTAACCAACTACGCCCTAGTCTGCTATCCCCACTTTGGAAAGGGGGAAAATGGGGAAAAAGAAGGAAGCCGAAAAAAAGGAGAAAAGTCATGGGAGAGAATATAAAGGTGTTCCCAGGGTAGGATACAAGACGTTAGGGAAAAGTCCATTGAGCTTCCCTGAAGTCTTTTACCCTACAGCCTTTTGTGCAACTCCGTTGCTCTCACAAAGCCCATGAGCGCTTTTGTCGTCTTGTGCGTTGGTGACGGAAAAAGCCAGTGACCCACGATTTTCTCCTTAAAGAACGGCCGCGGAGAGTTTATAGCTTTTACGACGCTGAGGAGAGCTGCGTTCTTTGCGATGAAAAACGTCAGCACTTCATTAAACGTGCTTTATATAACCCCGCGTATCGCAGTCTTCACACGCCTCACTGTCTGCCTTCCAAGAAAAATTAGCGGCAACAATACCGGTTAATATTTTGAACCTTGTATGTAACTTATTCTATAGAACGTCTACTTCCTCTTTGTTCCGGAGCTCTTGGGGGTATTCTTAACAAGAAAAACATATTACGGTGTAAGTTCCTATCGTAGTTAATATACCCAGACCGGAATATTGGCCGAATAGCTCTAGAAGGACGTCGATGCTCTATAAGGGAGTTTTGTAATTAGGCACAAGTGCTGAGATACGCCCAGTGCGTGTGTTAAGGCCATTTCTTCCTGAATTCGGGAACACCTGGTCTCCTGCTAAAGCGAGAGCGAAAAGATACGGGACGCGCAAAATAAGTCGAGGATAAAGAGATAAGCAAGCGGAAAAAGTGCACCCTATGTGGCCCCCGTGCGATTTATGCTAAGCACGGAAATCTTTTATCACCTCCACATTACCGGGATTGGGTATCTTCCCCGTGCACTATTTTTTTTTTCCTTTACCAAAGGAGTATCGTTTTCGATTGGGGAAGGACGCAGGGGTGGTGGTGGGGAAAGCGTATCTCATCTGCGGGTTCATTTGCAATTCAAATTTCCGGCTTCCTCGCACGTATTCTCCGAAGGCGCCGCCAGCTCCTCCCGTAATTATGCAGGCGTTGCCAGCCGCTTCGGACGTGAGCCAGCAAATTAGGCATCGTCTCTGGCGTCAGCGTAATACATTGGACGCAGACGGAAGGTGAATACGGTGCCGCTTCACTCCAGGCTCGCTTTGATTGCATTGCGCTGGGTGAAATAAAAATTGAGACATTGTAAAAGGACTGCCTCCGCTTTCAGGAGATTCGCTCCAGTTTCTGCATCAGCTTGGGTTGCGGTTTGGGAATTGTGCAGTTCAGTCAAACCTAGCAGTTTCTAAACCCTGGCGAGACACTACAACGTGGAACGTTAGAACCTGTATTTGTCTTTCCCTTACGTTCACTTAGCATCAACTTCATGTGGCGAGAAAGACGGAGCTGTGAGCCCTGATAAATACGACTCCCCAATTGAGTGAGCGCAGGGTGCGTAGAAAGCGCACGTTTTAAAGAGAGCGAAACAAAAAAAAAAATCTAAGTTAAGTTAGACGTCATTCAGCGCTACGCAGTTCAGATGCGAGCCTTTACGAACAAAATCGTTAAGAGGGCTGCTTACTTGTGGCGCAATTCGGGCATAGGAGTCTGCGGGACGCGCTTTAGTAAACGAAAAAGTATGCCTGATGACGCAACAGTCCCTTCTTTTGCGCAAGAATTGCATTACACCCCAAAACGTCATCTAGAATGTGTGCGTGCGCACACGCGCATAAATCAACTTGGCTTGTAGAAATAACAAAGCTCACTATGCAGTGCGCGCGAAAGAAATGAGTCCATTTCCAAACGTGACCTCTTGTTCTGGTCATCGTCCTTATCGCCCTTGCGCGTTTTAAAGCCGGTAGTGTTTCTTGGGCTACTTAAACACAGAAATTTTGGTCTGTCTGTCGGTCTGTCTGTGTGACTCAATTTCGCCACCCGGCCAAAGTGAAACAATCGCTGCGCAATAGTCTTATATACCCACAGCCAAATCTAAACGTCTAAGTCCCGTGTCAATGTTCATACTTTTCAAAATTGTTGAACAAGAACAAGACATTGCGTAAATATAAGGCAGAAGATCAATACTTAAGTGATATGTGCAGGTTCTTTTATTAAAAAAATCATGGACGCCTGTTGTTTGCGATAGCAAATGAAATACTACATCGACGGCAGAAAACCGTCGCCCGCGCCCCCTGGCGGCATTTAAAAAACCAAACGGCAAGCGCTACGAAAGGTTTCACTAGATAGGATCCACGTTCCGCTTGGAACGCTCGTAGAGTAGGGCAACGTGCTTCTATAAACGTTGCAGTAGTGTGCCTCAATTCATGCGCGTCTCCGCCGGACGGCAGCGCTGGCATTGAGACAGCCGACTTGGAGCAGTGTAACGCGGTAAAATTAAATTGACTTGAGCAAACCTCTGGCGTGTTACCTTGGAAGGTATCAGACAGGAGAGGAACAGCATAAGAGGTGAGCGGGAAAGAGAAGGGAGCCATTTGCCATTTCCTTGTCAGGGGCGCCAGTCGACTTTCGTACGTCTTTCGTCGACATTTGCAGCAAAAAGGAGCAGATACCGCCTCCGCCTGTACTGCAATTAAACCGTAGACCATCGTCTTTCTAATGAAGTTTACCGTTTTCAGTTCACTTTTCTCATGTTTTCAGTAATCATGCACCCCCTGTTGGGAGAGTGCGCGTCTTACTCTTTGTATTTACTTTTGTAATACTTGGAGCGGTTCGAGCGGAAACTTTTTGTGTTTTGTATGCTTTTGTCTCGTCTCTCGTCGCAGCTGTTTGAAGCCGCTGTTGTTACTTATTTGCTGGTGCAAGAACAAATCCAGGGTGTAATGTTAATTATAACTCAGGTACTCCTCGGTTGTACGCTTCCACATTGTCTCACATATGCCCAGGGTGTATTTGCCAACGTCCACATGTACGAGCCATTACTGCAGGTTTAGTATACTTTGGAGTGGTGTTTGCCAATATTTACTTCGTGGTCAAAATGAGCAATATTTCCTCCCGTATTCCATTTGTTGAGTCACGGGCCATTTTGTGTGCATGCGTCGGCCAATCTATTGCCCATCCCTTGGCCAAGCCTGGGGATGTTTGACTCAACGAGTTAACCATGGCTTTCGCATTAAAATAAGTCCCGTGAACGTTTGCAATAAGTTTCATTTTTATGTGTATGAGAAGGTGAAATCAAAATTAAACACAGCAAGGGTTGGAGACTTTTGGACAATTCCTTTGGCATGTGTCTAGCCAGCAGCGTCTATGTGACTTTTAAAGAAAGTCCCTCATACACAGTTTATGCTGACAACTGCAGCGGAGAGAAAATATTGTAATTTCCCGAAGCAGTGCTCCGTTTTCTTTTTGATTGCATCTGTACATGCACATCGTACACGTACATTGGTCGCATTGTGCGTACCTGCTCAACCACACGGGTAAGCACGACTGACAGAAATTCATTGTGCCCCACGTCGCATGTATCGTCCATTTCTTAGACGGCCGCGCCTTCTTTGGTCGCAATAAGCACAGGTCAATAAATTTGAGTCAAAGACGCTTACATAATTCCCTAGGCATCCTATATCATTCATTCATTATTCATCTTTATTTGTACGTGCCCACCAACAGCAGAGTGTAATTTGACGGTGGTTCACAAATCAGAGAAAATAAAAAAAATAAAGGGACCCTAAAACGCTTTCGATAAGCGCTTTCATTCCTTCCATCGCGTCTGGAAGCACTGCGAAAGCTATAGTCGATCGCAGTCACGGAGCGGCACTAGCGTGACTTGCTCCTCGCAACAGATACGCCTTCCATTTCTGCTTTGTTTTGTGTTTTTTAAGTTGCTGTCGAAAAGCCTTCATTGCTGCAACTGAACGAAAACCGGCCAACAGCCGCTACATGGCCTCAGTGACGTAATTCCAGGCCGTCGAAGAACGTCCAAGACAGGAAAGAGAGCAAAATCTTTTGAGCGAGTTTACAAGTTATGTGATGGGCATAGAGCAGTAATTTGTGACTGAGGTTACTTTGTCACCCCCTAATTAAAGTACTGGGTGTGTTGGCTGACTACCTTCTGCGAGCATTTAAGATTCCAAAAAACGTTGAAAGAAGTGCTGCAGGGTCCCTTACGAAAACGGCCCTCAAAAGAGAGGGAACTTGAATTCCACTACTTCAGACACTGTACTTTGGAAGACCAGTTTAAATGCCGACAGGTGATTGATAGAAGCATCACATCATTTCACCTCACCCCATTATACAAATTACACAGCCGTTGCACAAGAGTACAAACTTTGTTCCAAATACATTGAATTCTCGAAATGGCTTACAAAGTATTCCCAATTGTATTGACGAAGTCCATGTGCCGCACTCAGACACGTGATGTAAACATTTAAACAGAAATACCAAATCTGCATCCTTCCTTAATCTGCATCCTAGTGTAACTAAGTGCAATTTCTCCAACATTATTTTATACTAGTAATACATTCTTCGATCAAAATGCCTATCAAAAACAATTCTTAGAAAACATTGTTAACGTCTTCAATCTTCGCAGTCTGGGTGGCGCTCAAGTTTTTCCTGTCGATAGACAAAAAATTAGGTTTTGGAATAACTAAAAATACAAACAAACGTTAAAGGCACTATACATTATGGAAAGGACGCGTGTTGTGGGACAGCTCTCCCACTGACCGTATGCCTTTTAAGAAAAGATTCAATGTGCGCATGAAAGCGCAGCGCAGTATCGACAAAAATTCCTATAGCGCTTTCCAATTGGGTGAACAGGAGCACTTCTAACTGTACCCAAAAGTGCTCTCGCGAGTTCTGGCGTCTTCCAGTGGTCGGGCAGGAGCAGGGGCGTTGTGTTCATTGGTCGAGGAGGAGCACTTTTTTGGCGCCGAGAGCAGCCGAGAGCAGTTCTCGGTGCTCCGTCGCCAGCGGCGGAGTAACAGGGAACGCCGAGGAAGCCACATGACCTCTTTTACGTCATTTCTTCTGGTTTTACCCCGGTGGCGGAGGAAAAATGGCGGAATAGCCGCGATAGGCGCTCAGTGCGTACGGCAGCAGCTAAGCGCGGCCGTCTGGACGATGCTGCTACTTTTAGATGATGAAAGCACCACAGATTCAAGCGCAAACTCATCATCGGACCGCAGCAGCAGCGGCGACGACGACGACGATTTGACATTGCATGAGTTTATGTTCGAGCACCTGTTCACACCCGCCGGTGCAAGGCCGCGAACCGAAGATAGAGTCGTATCTGGAAGAGACGGCGGATGCTGTTATCGTTCGCAGCTAATTTTAGGCAGATACGATGGGGACCCTATCATGGACATGAAATCCGCTCGGCTTCTTCATTCGTCGCCATGCGGAAGGCAGTCACAAAACCACCGGCACGTATCTGGCAAAACTGGCGAGGAACAGCGTGCGGACAACACGAGCGCGCGAAATGCTCCGGGAACCGAGAGCGGGAAAAGTTTGGTCACATGACTCTTGACATCACGCCCGTCCCCCTCATTCACTGCTCCCGGAGCAGCGCGAATGTTCATTCGCGGAACGAAAGCACACGTCCCGTTACTCCGTGTGCTGCTCTGGCTGCTCGCTCCACTTGCTCCTGTTCCCAATGGAATTCGCCATTAGATCACGACAAACCCCTTAACTCTTCTCAGGACGCAATTCTATAACGCGTAATAGTGTTTTAATCGTTTGTAACAGTAGGGACAAGATTATATAACGTATAATCGTACTTGTGCGTTTCCTGGGTTTAAACTCATACGTGTGTTTTATTTGATCGTAGGTTTTAACGCGCGGACGCAACGCAGGCGATGAGGCGCGCCGTAGTGGAGGGCTCCGGATTAATTTGACCACCTGGGGATCTTTAACGTGCCCGAAATCTCGTACACATGGGCGTTTTAGCTTTTAGCCTGCATCAGAAAAGCGGCCGCCGCGGCCGGGAATCGAACCCGCGACATTGTGCTCAGCAGCGCAACGCCTTAGCCACTGAGCCACCACGGCGGGTCATTACGTGTGTTTTCGTTGCATTTATTAATGACTTGTTAGCAAGGCACCAATTACTCACAGTGGAAATGTCGGACTGTAAAAGGGCGCAGTATTACAAGTTTTCGAAAAAAACTCAGTGTCATCCGCATACAGAAGCATTTGACTATTACTAACAGAAAATGAGGTCGTTAACAAAACGAACAAAAGTGGCCCCAAGATGGATCCTTGGGGACTCCTGTCTTTTGAAGAGAAGGGTTTAGACAGTACACCACCTGCGCGTACCTAGCTCGGTAGTCTGTTTAGATAGTCACGAATGAACATACCAAGTTTCCTGCAAACACCATATCGTAGCAGCTTTGGAATTAGGAGATTATGATCCATCAAGTCGGCCTTTGGCAGATCGAAATACAACACTTCAACCTTGCCGTGATTGGCAAAGATTGGGCTAGTGTACTCCGTAAGCCTTGTCAAGTTGGTTTCAACCGATTGGCCTTCTAAAAGTCCACGCTGAGCATTTGTTTCTTAACGTTTAAAAAAGAACGATGAAGGCTTCAACATCAACGCAATTTCAGAAACGTTGGCAGATGGACTTAGCAAACATACTGGTGTTGGTAATTTGTAACGTCATGCTCATCACCGGATTAGTTCACAGGGGCAAGCACGCCCTTTTAAGTGCGAATGCACTTTATAAGCGACCCTGAAGTCCGTTTGACCGCCGTCCTCCACATAGCAACAGCTGCGGGTGCGCGCGCTCCTCGTCTTCCCCTTGGCAACGGGGGGAGATAGCACATTACCCACGTGGGGGATTGGCCAGGAATCTCCTCGTCTTCCTTGGCAACGGGGGGAGATGGGCGCGCGCTGCCTGGCCGCTGACATGGCACATACCCACATGGGGGATTGGCCAAGAACGGGCGTGAGAAGGGCTAAGGCACCTGCTTAAAGGAGTACTGACACGAATTTCAAAGCTGAGATCCGCTCTAACAATCAAGTACAACGACACACAAATAGGCGTCTGTGAATAAATGCATCTTTCTTCTTTGTAGTTGTGTGTGTTGTGGTGTGATCTCTCTTTCGCGAACATTACCGAAACCGCGCAAATTCCAACTCGTGCATTCGCACTTTCACATTCTTCCCCTCGGGGAAATGCGGGGGAAATTTTTTCCTCAGAGCCGGACAATGCCCCTCAAAGCGAGATGTTAGCGAAAATACTGCTGCAACCCGTAAAAATGAAGCCTGGAATGCTGGCAAATGCAAGCAAAAATTTTGCTTTTAGAGTAGAGATCGCCACTTTGATATCATGACCAGAAAAAAAAAAAACAAGTGCGACACGCTGCCCGTGTCGCTGGTTGGAGGAATTAATGAGCAGAAAGCGCCAAGGGAGGATCTTTTACCGCGATACACAAATAAACGTAATCAGCGACGTAGTCCGCAACATTACTTTAATTCGTTTACAGAGATTCCCTCTTTGGAAAGCGTGATGTTACATCGGGGTTTCGAAAGTTTTCATTTGCCAGAACAACCTGGAATCTCTATTTAGGTTATGTTATACTGACTCTAAGTACAACTGGTTTTCGCGTTCATAAATTTGTTTCACCAAAAGAGGAACATCACATAACTTTTGATACCAGTAGTAACTACACGTTCTTTGCGCTTTCTGTGAAACCGCAGTTTCTTACGTAACAAGCATTTTATTTCGCGAGAAAACTAAGCTAGATAACTGGTCCTCAAACTGTTTCGGAATAAACAAAGCGAAAGATTCATGTATGACTCTTGTTAGTATCATTTACAATGTTGCTTGTAAGGACATCTGACCAGTCATGGTTACGCAGAAACAAAAAAAAAAGGGCAGTAATAGTCTCCCTTCAAAAACCCCAAATTCTGAGTTATGACATGTTTGCTTCGAGCAATATAAAATGCATACAATATAGCTACCAGAGCATACCATACATCCGGAGGGACAAGTGATTCCGCAGGGATCGCAATTCACTGAAAGCAAAGTTTGATAAGGCGAGATCAAGTGTATGGCCTGCTGGACGTACAATGAAATTGTGTTAAGTGAGGTTTAGTAAAGAAACAAACTCGTGAGTGGCACCCCCTTTCGAAACTAAAGTATTTAATCGGCCTACAAAAGAAGTACACTGTACCCTTGGAAATTAAAGTCTCCAAATGTAATCATGCGACAGTTTTGCTCATTCAGAACATTTCCATTGCAAGATCGCTGAGTTGCAAGCGAAATGTGCAGGAGTCGTACTTTGGCGGATAATAAAGCGATACAAAAATACAAAAAAAGCTGCATATCATCTTTTTCGCGCATTTAAATCCATACACTCTCGGAACCGATTTATGAGTCCCCTGCGACGAAAAGCATTCAGCACATTTATTACGGCAAGACGAGCACCACCTCCATAATGAGCAGCAACCAATTCGTAGTTATGATCGAGTCTATACACATCGTATTCTGGTAGAAAGTATTCTGCTGGTTATGGTTTACCCTAACCTGCTTAAGTTACAACCGTAAGCTTACGTTATGGTTTATCCAAGTCTCTGTTATGCGAAGCACGTACTATTCACTCGACAACACATATTCAAAAAAAATGACGTGACTTCCTTTCGCATTCCTCGGACGTTCTTGTAATAAAGGGTTTTGGTCATGCTTATCCAGGAAGATCATTTATCGAGATAGAGTTATCCGCACCTCCATCAGATTTCCGCGTAACAAAAAATGGTGGAATGATGAAGCAGCCGTCTGGCCACGCATTCGCCTTATCGACCAAGTCAAAATGTTCGTCTTGCTCAAAACGGAAGGTATGTACAGCTGCGGATTTTTATAATAATAGCGTGGGAGCGCTGACCGGCGACTGGTTCAGCGCCTTATCACGGTAGGCAGCGGTTAACAAGCGAGGGTAGTTCGCACAGCTCGCATGCGCAGAACTATCCCACCAGTGCATCCGTCGTCTGATAGGCTGTTCCCGCAACCACGACGCAACCCCTATCTGCTAAATACCAGCCGCCTTGCCGTGAAGAAGG
This sequence comes from Haemaphysalis longicornis, assembly GCA_013339765.2. NCBI lineage: Eukaryota > Metazoa > Arthropoda > Arachnida > Ixodida > Ixodidae > Haemaphysalis > Haemaphysalis longicornis. The sequence continues at coordinate 17,362 of JABSTR010003727.1, forward strand.
CGCACGTGAAGTTTGCTGTCACCGCCCAGCAATGAAGATAGCCGGCTAATTAAAGGGGAGGGGTTTGTGTCATGCTTTAGCGAACAGCTAGCAGCCGACGGATGCACTGGTGAAACGTTCTGCGCATGCGTACTACCCTCGCTCGTTTCGCCGCTTTCTACCGTGGTAAGGCGCTGATGCAACGCCGGTCGGACTCCAGTATGTTATTGAAAAAATTCGGCGGTGGCTGTACCATACCTCGAACGAAGTTTCGTTGCAAGTTACTGAGACCTCTGGAAAGCGAGTCACTGGAAGCGTCAGTGACTCTCGCTACCTGTTGTCGAAGGGTCTCACCTTGATACAAAAAGGGCTCGCTTTTTCGGAAGGCGGGGTAGAAAGACAAGCTTGCTCGACTATGCTTTAACCACGCTGGCTTTCACAAGTCGTTGTTTGTGCCCGCCGGTAGGTCCCTTCATGTCAGCTGGCTTCTGCAGTACTCGGGGAAACGAAAGGCGCGCATTCGTACACCCGCACCGTCTGCTGGAGACGAATACTGGCCACTTAAAGGTGGGCGGTTCCAGTATGAGGGTGAAGGCACTGGTGCATCACAAACGGCTCCGCGGCGATCGTCTACGCAAGGAAACAATTCAGTCGAAACAGTGACCGGTGGACCAAGATGTTTGCGCAGTAGTTCGGTGTTTCTTGCGAGGTGGAAGTGTTTTACCTCCATCTTCACTCTTCAGCTGACGCACGGCAGGCGACAAATCTTCTATCCTCGTTGGCAAGGTCGTTACTAATTCACGCAACTCAGCGGTCTCGCACGGGTCTAAACGACTCTTGGAGCCCGATGGCAGTGACTGCTCGCCGGCAAGTTGCATTTCGCCCGCTCCATTACACCTCGTAAAGGAATGACACTCCAGTGCCCACGAAGAATTCATAGTCCTCGCCTCCCACGTTGATACATTTGCAATTAAAACGGTTTTCGCAAGGAACACGGCATCGCAGGAATTGTTTGCCGGCCTACTAAACCTACGTTACAGGATGGGCAAGTATCCTTTGATTTTTTCTGCTGCCGCGGCAAAGTTCCGGCGCATGCGCGGCAAAGCCTCAGTTCAGGAACGCAGGTAAGCATGTCCGTGCTCATTCAGTGTGCAAGGCGCTGAATCTGTTCATCACGATATAGGGAATGTTCATCATGATATCGTTTCATATGTTCATCATATAATGGTGAACACATTGAGTACTTAATACTTCGGCGATGGTCTTGAAAAGGGAAGATAAAAGGGAAGAGAAATGCAAAGGGAAGAGAAAGCCGAGAAGCTGAAGGAATAACTTCAGGGAAGCTTGCACTCACGCGCAAGACTTGAAGGGCGAAGCTGCTGTAGGTGATCGACTGCAGGACACAAAGTTGAGTTTTAGTATCGTTGTGGTGTCGTGGTTGACGTCACGGCCGCGTGGCATTTCCGATGACCTTATGTTGAGCAAGGCCAGCGTGAGCTCTTCGTCATGGTAGACGTTTTCGTACGCCACTCTGCAAGCGCGACTTGCCGTCTCTAGAGGATGCTTTGCACGCCTAGCCTCTCCAAGCGTGGCCTCTTCCTCGGCCGTGCGAACTAACTGCGGCCGGACCATGTAGACTCAATGATCACCTACAGCAGTTTCGACGTCCAAGTCGCGGCTCTTCTAAGATACAGAGCGCATGCGCACGACGACACGAGGATGAACGAACGAGGGGCGACGTTATGATGTGTCTTTCTCGTTCCGAGCAAGTGTTGCCAGGACACGGCGAACGCTGGAGTTTTTTTTGTTTTTTGTGTTTGTGTGTGTAGACCAATGTTGGCCAATTTCCTCAAGTAGGTATTCTTGGCTTGACGAACATGCGCTCGAGGCACGCCGAAAATGAAAGCTGTATTTTTTTGTTTTGGCCAATATTGTCCAATCTCCCTAACTGGGTATGCTTAGCTTGATGAACATTCGCTCGTGCCCGCGTGCACGAGCACTCGGTTACAACTGCGGACACCATACACAAACGATTTGTTCAACAGCTTCGCTGTTAATAAGGAAACAAAAGAGGCTATTGACTAGCGCAAAAAGGCGTCGAGAAAATATAGAGAGGCAGAAAGAACTGGTATGGAACAAAAGGAGGTGAAGGAAAAATGGGATAGCTACCGGGAGAAAAAACTGGAAGTGCAGAATATGGTGCAAGTAAAGATCATACAAAAAAGCGACCAATTGATGGCAGCAATACGGAAGAAGGAAAAGTGCGCCCAAGAAGTTTTGGAACCGTGCAAAAGCACTATAGGCTCAAAAAACGATATACCTAAATCGAAAGCTATTCATGGATGATGAGGGAAAACATTTAGAAGGATTGCCGGCACTGGAACATATTCATGAAGAGATTAGCGAAAAATTTAGAGAAACAGAGGAACTGATGCCTACACTGATGACAACAGCGCCACAGAAGACTGCAGAAAGAAAATTTGTTTGGGAAACTTGACAGCAAAACACGGAGCAGTAGGTTTCTCCCCAAAGAGCAGATGGCCCGGACGGAATACCAATGCAGCTGGTTAGACCTGCTTGGACCAAAAAGTAAGGCATCATTGATCAAGGCATAAGCTAGCACAACCCAAGCAAATACGGGAGGATTGGCAACAGCCTAGGATAAATTTATTATACAAAAGCAGAGGCAGCAAAGCCAGTATTGATTCATACACACAACTTACAGTAACATAAGTAGTGTATAGATTTGTACTGCAGGCGAAAAAGTTCAAGCATGGATGGAAGAAAATGAAAAATTAGGGGCACTGCAGAATAGATTAAGGCAAGACTGGCACTTGTATGATAATTTGTTCGTGATAACACAGTGCACTGAAATTTCGAAAGCTCAGAATTGACCATTATGGGTAAGGTTTTTGGACATTAAAGGGGCATGTTCCAATATAAACAGACAACTGCCGTGGAGTGTCTCGTAACTTCATCTCAGATGACGAGTAATTACAGTTACCAAGGCAATTTAAATATATTACAGTGCACCTGACATCGGAAGGGCAAAAATGCACACAGCAGGTCAACACCCATCGAGGACTGAAACAGGGATGCCCTTTGATCCCAATACTGTTTATGCTTTACGTGGCAGGGTAAGAAAAAAAACTACAAGAAAGTGAATTACTGGATTCAACCTAACGCACACGTGGCAAAGCGGAGTGGTAGAACAGCGTATTCCGGCAATGTTATACGCAGACGACATTGTTCTTAGAGCTGATGACCAATTAGATATGCAACGGCTCATAAATATTAGTTGCCAGGCATCCACAGACTTCGGGTTATATTTTAGCACTGAAAAACCGGGAATAATGGTTTTCAATGACACTATCACGGACGCAGTGTCAATCCAGCATAGAAAATTATCCAGAGTCAAGGAATATAAATATTTGGAAGTGTGGATAAACGAAGGGGAACACCACTTCAGAACTCACGAGAATCAACTTAAAAATAAAGGAAAGCTAAACGCAGTAAAACAAATACGAAGTAGTCAGATGAATTCGGAAAGGAGTAAACGTTCGGGGTCTCACATTTGGGAATGCAGTAATCTGCTTAAAATCAGGCGCTCTACCATGCTTTGAAGTGAACCAGAGAACGGTAGGCCATTTGGCCTTAGGAGCGAATGTAAAACAACTAACGAAGCAGTGCAGTGATATATGGGCTGGGCGCCGTTTGAAGTTCGAGAATCTCAGAGTAAATTTGTGTTGAGGGGAGGTTGAGAGCAATGGATCAACGTAGGGGGCAGCTAAAATGTTTAGGTACCTATACTTGAAAAGCGTGGACACGCAGTGGCTATGGAAGACTAGAAGGCTAAAGATGAAATATGGAAAAACCAGTGTAGAATCAAAGACAGCTAACGTAACCAAAAAAGAAGCAAGGCAGACAGAAACGAATAAATCGTGACAAAAGTGGAAGCTAAAACGTTGTTAGAGATGTACAGGGCTGAGAAATTGTACATGATAAAGGAAAATCAGAGGCAGTGCTTTGCTTTTAAGGCTAGAGCATGTCGCTTCAGAACTATAAGCTTTGCAGGGAAGCTTACACAAAATCACAGAGTATGCGTGGTCCGCGGAAAGGAAGCAAAGTGTACCGCACATACCGTTGAAATGCGAGTGTGTCCACCCAAATGTACATGATTGAAACTTTTGGCTTGCTCTTTCCAAGGATTTAAAGGTAGCACAGACGGAGTAAACTTCAATGCTGTAGAGTTGACTAAAAGAAGAATGGAATATGCTGGCGGAAGAAGAGCAGAGAGGGGAATATTGCCTGGGGCAGCTACCACCTGTAACGGACAAAATTTATTTGAGCCTGCATAAGAGCAGCATTAGAAATAAACCAGTATTACAACATAGATGTGTTAGATTCTTTGGGGAGATGACTTGTCGTGTATACCAATACAGAGAATTAATCAATCAACCACTCAATAACCCACCAATCAATCATTTCGCGCCATTCTTCGCTCACGGTCAAAGCCGCCGACGAATCCGGCTTTTCGGACACACCAGGCCGTTCAACCCTGCGCGTTAGTAATTTAAAGGTGGCAAACTGTGCCTTGCTAGTAAAACGTCGATTTTTTTTAGTTTTGCCTTCGTCCCCTGGTTGCATAACTTTTATACGAATTAATGCGGAGATAGTTTTACGCAACTGCAGAAAACTTTCCGGTCATTTCAGTGTGCTTCTGTATGCACTCCGAAGTTCGTAGCTCATTTGCGGTTGCAGTTGAAGGTTTCGTTGGAAAATTGCAGTTTCAGAATACACAACCTAACCGCATAACCTTCAACGAATTTGTTTATTGTTTTATCAATAAGAGCCTCAGTTTGGGCACACAAGGTGTCTGTGAAACTACTAAAACAAACAAAAATACATATATTTAAGGCTAATTTGTTTATACAAATAATGAAGCGAAAAATATAAACACCACAGGGGCTCCAAATTTGTGTCGGCATCGTTATTTCACTGGTTCAGAGGTCGTAGCTTGCAACCTGATGAACCAGATTACAGTCTAGCAGCCTGGTTTATACTATTTAAACTACCAAGTCGCACTCAGCAGAAATTTTGAATCAGCTGTCAATTTTTCAACATCTAGTTCCACACACTTCTTGGCGTGAAGTATCCTAGCGACTAAGCTGTGGAGCATTTTGGTTTGCTCTTCCCGCCGCGTTTGGCTCCCGCTCAAGTTAGCGTTATCCAACTTCGTCGCTGCGCTGCGTGAAAATGACGCACGCAGCTATATACCTTGACTTTTTTTAATTTGGTTCCGAGCCTGCAATACACGATAGAAATGCGATGGTATTTGCGGACAAATTTGGCCACAAACCCTCGTAGCTTGTTCCCACTGCGCAACCACCGCCAGGGTGTGCGGCATGTACTCAAAGCCGCGCGCTTCGTTGTTCGTGTTTCAATGTATCCCGATTTTGCATATTCTGTTCCCGCCGAAGGCCAAAATACCAAACTCGCAATAAATTTATTATTCCCATCCGGTTAGCTCCAAGCGCTCCTTCTCCATCGAGATTCCATTACAGAGACAAAAGTAAAAACACAGGTTGTAAAAAGCGTTCACTTCGTAAGCGTGCGTACTCAATACATATTGCTCAACAAGCTGCGCACGCCTAATTTAGTCATCTGTTGTAGGTGTGGCACGAAACCTTCTCGTCTTCCTTAGACAAATGTCGGACCATCTCGAAGCGCGATTCCGAGTACGGAAGCCATCTGCATTGCAAATGAGTATCCCAAGAGCTCGAGGAGCAATAAGTCATCTTCTGGCTTCCCAGCTTAGGATACATATAAAAGGCTAGATGCCCACAGGAAATGTAGTCCTACGATCTCCGCTCTCACGGCCCAATTTGCGTAGAACGAGAAACTAGGGCCCGCTTCCCGCCTCGACATAGAATGGGCGTTGTGCTTCTGCTTGCACATCTTTCATGCATTAACGGGAAGTTGCTTGCTATCGTTTAATTATTGATAGACTGTTCCGTGAATAATGTTGGTGGGAGCCTTATATGAAAGCAGAAGCCAGTAATATAATTGAGGGCACAAACGAGGATCATGTGCTCAGTGATGCGTAAGGTAATAGAATTGCAGCTCAAGTCTATCGCATGGTGATATAGGTGGCCGCTTTTTTAGGTCTTTCAGAGGTTTCTAGACCATACCACTTCTTACCAGATTTAGTAATGCATGCCCAAAATATGACAGTGCGCATTCATTAACGGCAGTACGCTTAAAATTAAGCCACGTTTCCGGAAAACTAAATTAACTAGTTTCATAACAGTCTTCTGTAAAGGACGTCAAAGGGTAGGCATAGTGAATTCCACCACTCATTCTAAATCGATACTTATGACAATTTAAGGGGAGTTTATCAAAGACGGCCTTTCCAGCACACGTGGGGCACCTGGAAACGAGGCTTGCGCGACGCGTCAGTCATTGCACGCAGCGTGGGCGCAGCCTGATTCTTGTAGAAATGCCGAGAAACGCGCCTGCGCACCGGTTTCAAAGCATCCATTTCAGCTGGCTCGCCGTCGCCAGTTTGCATAGAAAACTTTAGGCTTACTATCGCGGCAGGTATTTCGTGGCAGATTTCACTACCAGAGCGGAAGATATTTCCGCAGCACAGCTTTAGCTGCGGAGTACCTTAGTCCCAATGTCTATCCGCGTCCATCCGTGCGCACACCACCATCAAGAGAAAATCAAGCGAAATTTGATATCAGCCGTGCGTTGCAGTTTCATTTGGGGAATAATCAAGGTGTAACTCACGGCTCCAATCTAATAACAGTCGGGCCACAAATCGGATGTCACTCCGGGCGCAACTTGGATGCCATTTCGAGTCCCCGTACTCCGAACCCTCACCATCATCTGCGGATTAGAGGTGCTGCCATTTTTTATCGACAATGAAGACTGGAAGAAAATCCTAGAAGGCCTAGGATATGTACGCCACATTGAAGTGATGGCAAGCTCACCATCCAGGACGAGATACGTCGCTGGAGAGAGAGAGAGAGAGAGAGAGAGAGAGAGAGAGAGAGAGAGAGAGAGAGAACTTCTTTATTTGGCAAAGTCTTGCGGGAGTGGAGCGTTTTTACACGTAGCCATGTGCCGTCCTTGATGCTACCGCTCTCTCAACCAGGGTAGATCATCTACCGAAGGACCTGAACCCAGACTACAAGGAATCTCGGGGGCAAAGCCTGAAGCCTTCGTCGACTTACACTCCAAGGATAAGCACGCTTGCTGCGTAGATGTGGCGGAATGACAACAAGGGGCCTTCGCTGCAGTTGTCACAGACTCCGGGAGGCGGCCATCGCCCTGGCCATTACCGACGGTCGGTGATCAGCAACATAGGAACGGAAGTGCGAAACTACGCCAAAGGACGCATCTGCAAGGAGGCTTCGCAGGTGCTGCAAAAGGCACCTCTAAAAGGCCCAACGACTCTTGCAATCAACTGGATCCCGGCGCATGCGGGCAAGAACGCGTCGAGTACCACGCCAATCCCAACGAAGACGGCGCCCGTGGGAGGCGTGAGCACCAACAACCGCGCCCCCGCCACTGACCGTTCAACGTGCTTCGGTGCGAAGGACCGAATGACGGATAAGGGTGAAAACAAAACTGTTTGCTTTGGTATTGGTCGGGTAAAACTTCCTTTTGCTACACTTTTTTACATGAAAAGTGTTTTATTTCCGGATACACAAACATTAGAGTGACTCATATCCGTCATGGAAGTGATCGCCAGTACAACGAAGCAAGTGGCCTGTAAAGGGTGCACCCTTGCACATATGGTCTTCTTGCGGGGAAGCAACCGTTACAACCGAAAGTACGTTATATAATGGGTTGTTCGTTTTCGGTTTTTATATCTTAACACGAAAGGGTTTTATGCCGGGATGCACCCAGATTTCCCTGACGTCATATCCGTCACGGAAATGACGCCAGCACACCTTTGCCGAAGCGACCGGCCACCACGACGTCCCTCGCGAGGCACACCTGCAAGACAGCCGCCGACCCGCAAATCATGCTCAGCTGCAGATTTCGCTGCACATTTCACTTTCGTATTTTACCGATTCCTATGACAGAGGAATCAACCACAATTTTTCTACTTATGTCACGGTCTGTACCTTTTGCGTAGTATATACCTGTTACCATTATACTGCTGTTTTGTGCTTTGTCATTGTTTTATATAGCCAACAATTGTTTAGGTATAGTTCACCTATGTCGCCGTTTGGTTTGTTTCATGTTTATAATTTGATTCACTGATTGCTTAATGTGCATCCCTAGTGCTGCTGCCGTTGTGCTCCATCAGGGACGGGGCCTCGTCCAGGTGGCCCAATCGGGCTGGATCAATCGGGCTCGTTCAAATGGGCCGAAACGCCTTTTGCCCCGTATACCTCGGCAGAAGATTGAAAATGATACTATTTTGCGCTGTGTACTTGTACTCTGCCTAAACAACAAACAAACCAAACACTAAGGCCTACCGCCTGGCTTGTAGAAACTCTCCCACCCCCGAACCCCGGGTTGAGCCGGGTGGAGGCAGCCCTAGTAAGACAGCTTCATATCGGGTCCCTACACACCCCGGTTCAAGTGCACCGAACGTATTCGGAGGCGTACTTGACCGACAAGTGCAAACTCTGCTGTCACAGCGAGACTGCAGACCGGAAGCACATCTTTCGGGACTGGATTCTTTGATTACCTCGCCCACGTGATACGTGCCGCTTGGCCTGTGCACCCATGATCAAGCATGTCTTAACAAACCTAATCTAATCTAAGATTGCCTGGTTTTGTCCATTTTAACATTACGGAACACTACCCCGTCTTTTTGCTTATCGAAAATCAGAACCCTACAAATTCTGCATGCTGCTTATGTTAACTCTGCGTAGTTTATTCAAAACATTTCTGCTAAGAATTCGGAGGATATAATTCAGGAAAAAAATGTTGAAGACGAATATGACATGTTTTCAGATAAAATAAAAAAGCTATCACCTCAGCCACATCAAGATCAGAGACCTGCAAGCGTTCTAACGCCCCCCGAAATCTCTCGATTACACGCGGCTAGTTGTAGTCCATGTGCAAACGAGATAACCTACTGAAAAAAACAAGTGAAACTGCGTCCCTTTAACGTAGCTCTTCGAGCCCGCCTAAAAATACTCTCGCGCACTCACCCAGTTGTTAAAAGAAGCCAAACAAACCGACTACCAAAATGAAATCCCGAAAAACGGTACAAATAATTATAAGAATTGGAAGCTAACTAAAGAATTTCTAAAGTTGGCTTATCTAGTACCTGGCATCAGCAAAATTCCTGCGGTCGGTGCTCGACTAATCCCGATGGTATAGAAAATGCGTTAAATGCTTTTTCTCAATGGGTATACCGATTCATTGATTAATTGTAGGGTTTAGCGCGCCGACGCAACGCAGGCGATGAGGCGCGCCGTAGTGGAGGGCTCCGGATTAATTTTGACCACCTGGGGATCTTTAACGTGCGCCGAAATCTCGCACACACGGGCGTTTTTGCTTTTCGCCTCCATCAGAAAAGCGGCCGCCGCGGCCGGGAATCGGACCGCGCCCTCGTGCTCAGCAGCGCAACGCCTTAGCCACTGAGCCACCGTGGCGGGTGTATTCCGATTCAGGCCACTGATGAAGTTCACCTCCCACGCTGCCCCCATAATATTTTCCTACGCGCCACACCACAGGAAGAAGCTTACCTCGTACTGAGTAGCCTGAAAAACATCGGAGCTGGGCTGGACGCAATCAAGCCATCCAAAATTAAACTTGTATCCAGTGAGCCAAGTGGTGTACTCGCTGATATCGTAAACAAATATTTAAGAATGGTATTTCCCCCACCCAGCTGAAACACAGCAAAATTGTCCCTTCGTTAAAAAGGGAGAGCGTGATAGGCTTTCTAATTATCGCGCAATCACTACCTCGCCGTTTTTTAGCAAACTCATCGCAAAAAACTTCTTGGTAGCCTCCTGATCAGCTACCTTAACAGATTTATAATAATCATAATAATAATGCCTTTATTTTCCATCCACAGTGATGTAGGAAGAGATGGAAAAAAAGCTAATCTGGTTAGCTTGACGGCGCTCCCTCCTCCTCGAATAATACATAGACAATTCAAGAGGCACGCAGCACAGCACAAAGCGCAAAAAAAAGGAGGTAACAAAAAAAAAAGCAATGGCGCTGTATTTACAGGCGTTCCGAAAAAAAAAGAAACAGAAAAGAAAAGGAAATGGAAATCGGCCGCAAAATTACAAACGCTTGTAACACTGAAGAACTAGCAGGCTAGTAAAACAGCAAAGGCAACATAGTAAAAGAACAAACACAAAAACACCTTCATAAAAAAACTTCTCCATTTCACACCGCAACGTAGGGGCTGACACGAACAGTTCAAAACTAGAACTAAACATAAACAAGAAAACACTTTTTGTTGGCAACGCAGCGTTGATAGTAGACCAGCGCACGGTTCAGAAATATACAAACAACTTTGCAACATTAAAAACGCTTTTTACACAGAAACCACTTTTGATAGTGAGATAGCGAAAAGGAACAAACCATCGATTGCACTCAATAACTAACAAAAACAGAAATGAAGAACAGCCGAGATTAGCTTTCGTTACGGCTGCAAATCAACACTCGTAATCCCTTTTCTTCACAGTATTCAAATTTATATTTGAATTATGCAAAAGTTTAACATCTCCGGAATTTTATGTCTCAACATTTCTTGTCCGTAGTTTGTTCTAAACGAGGGAATGTTCCAAACACCACGGCTGCGTGTTGCGTGTATCGCGGGTCGTTTCTGTAAAGCGGGCTAAACTGTGAAAGAAATTACTTGGGCTTTTTATTGCCATTTTATAGCTCATGCACATACGGTAAGGTAATAAATATTATAGGACAGTCATTATTTCGTATTTTCGAAATAATAATGCGAAGGGTAATCATACGAGACGTTTGCTACGTTTCTTAGCATTTTTTTTCTGTAAGACATCTATTTCTGTAGATTGACAGCCCCCGTATGTCCCCAAATTAAGCAGCAGTAATTTAGGTGCGAAGCAAACAGGGAGTTATAAAGTAAGAAGCTTCACTCGATTAGAGGAGGATCTGTTTGTTAAACGAAAGTAAGGCCAGTAATGCGGGATAACTTCGATGCGACATACTCTACGTGCTCGTTCCAATTCATGGTCTCTGAGAAAATTACACCCAGTGTTTTAAATGATCTAACTATTCCTATGTTCGCGCCATTTCTATGTTCGCGCCACAATAGCTCAAAATTCATAAACGCGGTTAAGTTCGTTATTCTTAGTGCGAAACAACAATAGCTTTAGTTTTATTAGTATTATTTTCAGTCCATTGAAATCTGCCCATTTTCCTAGTTCTGACAGGACTTTATTTGCTTTCAATTCTAGTTCATTTGCCGATGAAGCGGAAAATAGCAAAGTGGGTGTCATCTGCATAAATGACAAATTTCGCTTGGTTATCAATCTGTGGGATATCGTTAACAAAATGTTAAATAAAAATGGGCCTAATATGCTGCCTTGTGGCACACCTGATAGGATAGGTTTCACGGGGGACGTGTGCTCATTTATCTGAACTAACTGCAATTCGGCTGCTTAAATAGGACTTTAGAAGCATCAAAGGCGTTCCCTCGGAAGCCGTAGTATTCTAGCTTTTTTCAGTAGAGTGAGTGAATCCAGATAGTCGAAAGCTTTGGTAAAATCCACGTATATACCAACAGCCAACTTTCTTCTTCAAAAGGCGTTCAAAATCAATTCTTTTGCTCTAAGAGTGCAAGCTCTGTTGAGCGGTGCTTCCTGAAACCGAATTGAGCGTCGGTCAGTAACTTCAGCTTATCGCAGAAGTGAGACATTCTAGATATAATTACCTTTCCAGTCCTTTTGAAAATACAGGCAGTATTGACACTGGCCTGTAGTTTCCGATAGCATTCCTGTCGGCCTTTCTTGAACAAAAAACTCACCCTGGCGAGTTGCATAGGTTGCGGGAAAACACCTGGGATAGGCAAAGGTTTAAATATATGTGTTAGGATCGGTAGTATAAATAAATGGAAGGTTTAGCGCAAAAAAGACGAGGACGGTGGCAAACGTCACAGGCGCTAGATCTGAGATCTAAGTATAAGATCTAACACAAACTTTACGGTTTTTACTTTAATTCATAGGCATCGCAGCTTCCGCTGTTGTTCAATTCTAGAAAAACTGATTTCACCTTGTTATCGGCTACCGGGCGCAAACAAAAATGTCTCATCACTCCTAAATTTATAAGTATTCAGTGCATTGCTACTAATACCTCCTTTTACTAAATTAACAAAATATTCATTGAAAGCGTTGGCCAGACAACCACCTGACAGCTCGTTTCCATCTTTATTAATCTTTGTTACCGAATTGAAATTTGGAGCACTTGCTCACATCTAAACAATTTGGTCTTCGTCCTATCTACTCTACAGAATTGGATCTGATAACCCTTACTGACGACATCAAAACATTTATCGACAAGTATTACTGGACCGAGGCCTTCTTCCTTGATTTTACGAATGCATTTGACAAGATTTATCATGCTAAAGATTTTTTGTAAATTTGAATCACTCGGAATATCTGGGTCCGTCCTAAATCTTTTACGCAGGTATTTGGCTAACTGGAATCAAATCGTAAACTTTAATGATTTCTTATCCCAACCAGAAACTATTAGCACAGGTTTACCACACGGTTCCCAAATAGGCCCTCTTCTTTCCCTCTAGTAGATTAATGATTTACTTTCTTGCCTTAAATATAATAACTGCATCCTCTATGCCGATGACACCACTCTATTTGTTGGGAACGAAAACTTGACCTATGTAACGAAACGACTCAACAACGATTTAAGAAATATTTGTCTCAGTTGTGCAAAAAAAAAATCAGCTTCATATATAAACCCCGCTAAAACCAGCTTTATGGTCACTCACATCAATCACTCACTTTAAAGGCTGCTTCTTTCAACTCCCTCCGTTTTTCTTCATAATCACTGCATAACCGCATCTAGATCACCTGTATTTCTGGGAATTACCTTAGACCCCCATTTAAAATTCAATCTGCATGCTAAATCCCTCACTAAGAAATTATGCTTTGGTATCGGTGTCTTGTTGCGATCACGTTTTAATTTCTCTGTTCACATACTTCGTTTGCTTTACTTTGCCTTCGTTAACAGCCACATTTCATATTGCATTTCACCACGGGGAAACACGTGCCAAAGCGCATCTATCTGGGATTGAAAACTTACAAAAACCAAGCTATTCACATAGCAGCTTCAGCGCTTACAGGGCACCTACATATTCCATTTACTTACAACAGTTTGAAAATCCTTCCAGTCAGACGCTTAGTGCTAATCAAGTTAGGACTACTGATCCATCGCCTCCGCTCTCTCGTCATCGTCAATGATGGCTTTCCCCATGATGACCTCACAAACTCCAACACTACCAGATTTTCTGAGCGTCATAACCTCCTCCTTTCAAAAGCACGCACCAATTACGGGCAAACAAATAGTTCTTGTTTCAGGCATTACATTCTGGAACACAATACCGGTTGAAATTAATTGTTCTCGTTCCTAAGTTCTTTTCACTGTAGATTAAAAGCTTTTTCTTTGAGAGCTACTTGGATCTCGGTACTTAACGCATCAGTGTGTTGTATTTTTCATGTAAGCATTGTACGTCGCGTGAACAACTCACAAAACCTACTCGGTACCATGCTTTTTATTTATCAGCCGTTTTCGGTTTTTATTGTGTAATACAACCGCAGCCGAATTCTGCTCCACCTCTGTGAATTCTTGTACCACATAAGGTTCTTACAGGAGGTCCCCGGACAGTGTTTCACTTTGGGACCTCCTTCTGTATTTACCAATTATTGTATTTCAATGTACAAACGATATATTTTAATAAACCTTCGAACCTCACTTTTAACGATATCCTGCAGCTTAGCTATGGTTCAAGCCTTGCGAGACTGAGTGCAATCTTCACCAGTTTTTTTTTTTTTTACTAAAGCCATTGCGCGTGCCGGGGATGGTCGATGGTCGCCGCCAGGCACACCCTCACGGGCGCGCGGCCTTGGTATTTTTGTGGAATTTTTAACGCGTTACGCGTTACGCGACGCACATTACGTCCATTTACAACAGCTCCGTTGTTTAAAAGACGATTCGGGCTTTAAAGCCTTATTCATTTCTTGTGAACAACGCCTTATACATACTCTACTAAGGCTTTATCACAGTCCGCAATGTTTATAGGGAAAAATGACTGTTAAGGTAGGTCAGAATCTTCCTTACTTAAGGGGAACTCCTTATTCGGCCGATAAGGTAAAGGCGCCTCTCAGGGCATGTTTCATTGTCAGGTCGAGGGGGTTGGTTTCGCCACTCCAGAACCGCGGAGGAGCAGAATTTATCCACATGCGGCCGCGATCACGTCTCAGTGACCGCGGGTCTGCGCAGAGCTCGCCTCGGGCTACCCGGGGTCTCTTCCGCGTTCGGTGTTTCCCTTGAGACTTCAGCTGCGGTGGTGGTGGTGGCAGTGCGAACCGGTTTCGGGCAAGTGCACTTCCTTCAGAAAAGCAAACTCGCCAGATGAAGTTAGAAGTAGTTTGTGCGTGCTTCAGTTTAAAGCCATGGACGGAAGAAGGAATCACGCTTTAACCTTGCTTGTTATTCAGCACTTCGAAGCGAAGCTGGATGTGGGCCTACAGCCTTGCACGGAACGAACTACACGGGCGTAATGACGGCAAGCACCAACGCAGTTTTCCCACAAAGAGAACTCTGTTGTGCAAGAAAAAAAACAGCAAACACATCACCGTCCGTATGCCAAAACTGTCTCCCCATACAAGGGAGACAATTAGTTGCCGTCGTACATAACGCTACTCCCCACATTCACTTCGGATCCAAAAAAAGTGTTGCGTTATTGGCACGACCGTCTTTATAGGTACCGGCCTGCTCATGCTTGCCGATTCCGCGTTGCGAATTTGTTATTGCTTCTTTGGCTTTTTTTTTTCGTTCTTTCTGACACTACTGCACTGGCTGGCCCTGCAATTGATCCCCATTTCTCCGCTGTATACGCGTTTGCTCGGCCTGCCTTCACTGTTATTTCGTCTTTTTCTCGTCTATTTCGTCTTTTTATTTCGGCTCGAGAACAAACCTAGCCAAAGAATATGCTGAAAGATCCTGCAATATTTTGTGGGGTAACCTACACTGGCCGAGGCTGGGCAGTTTCGCGTGGGCCCTGAAGGGCCGTGCTGCGCAAGCGCGAGGAGCATTGCATTGTATTGAATTGGATTGAATTAGATTGTATTGAAAATCCAGTCCAATTGGAGTACGGGTGTGTAGAGAATTGCGTCTGCACATTCGCCGGTCTGCGCATTCCAGAGGAGTGACGTCATAGCCGAGGCAGATGCAGTGGCGCCGGCACGTACCCAGCTGTGCGCCTTCTCCGTTACGCAGTAGCCAAGTCTGACGCTGCGCCGGAGGAACGCCACCTAGAATTTACAAGGCCGCCAAACGCACTCCTCCGCTTGGTCCTACGTCACCACAGTGAGGTGGCGGCCTCCGAGACAGCTCGGACGGGGGAGGGCTGCCGAGCAGAATTGAGAGAGATGCACTCCTTTCACGTACTGTTTGAGAACTTTGACTTGGCTCATGCTGGCTTTTATGTTGGATCCGGCCGACAAATATTAAAGCTCAAAATTGAAAACACCGTGTCTGGGTGGCGCTCGCCGGAGCCGCGTTTCGCGTGGCTCCTGGAGAGCCGTGCTGCGCATGCGCGAAGAGCAGTGGCTGGACTGGACTGCATTGGATTGGATTGGATTGGATTGGACTCGACTAGAATGGAATGGACTGCATTGGATTGGACTGGATTCGATTGGATTCGATTGCTGAAACTTAGCTCACGCTACATATATCCTGGCACAGCCGAGCTAAGCCACTGCTAATTTTTTTACATCGTAATTTCAGAGAATATATCGTACGCTATATTATTTGTTGCGTACAGATGAGCAAGCCCGGCAGGCGCACGGTAAAGCCAATTTGTTCCTTTTGTTACAAATAATTCCAGTCGAGCAGGCGGTTATGGTGGCAGAGTGGTTTGCTTCTGTACGTTGACGTTTGCATAGCTAAGAAACGGTTCTAAGCGTGAGTTATCGTTTCTGGCCGGTATTATACGCCTCGAGCGCGGCCTGTAGGGGCGCCACTGAAATCCCCCTAGCGGCCCGTTTCGAAAGCAGGCGCGGGAGTCCGCGCCCCGCTCCCCAGTGACGCCGCTGCTTTTGCGGCACGTTCACAGCTGAGATTTACCGTTTGTGGGCGTTTGAAATCCATTTGTGTGGAGCAGTCACTCTGTTCGCAAATGGGGTGTGTTACGAGAGTGTAAATGTTTCTTTCGCGATCTTAGTGTGGTATTGTATAAGCGCCAGGTGTGGCACAGGCCAGCGTCGCGGAACCGGCGTATGATGGAGCCGATTGTAGTTACACTGACCTGAATTTACTAGCCGTGTCTCCGTAACCACCGGTTCCTCAGATGTTCATGCTACGGCTATACACTACGATTTCAACCGATTTTGTGCACTTACATAATCAGCAGAGCACTCATACCTGACTCATACCTCAGATATTGATCACCACCAATTACAAGCCAGTCTGTGTTAATTTCAGGAATATTCAACAAAAGTACGATGGACAAATGCATAATTATACTCGGGGATCAGCACACGACAGAGTCGTCTTGTCGTGAGGTGCGCGCCCGCAGACCTTCATCTGCTACATATATCCTCTGCGAGCAGCGCGGACACGTGCTTACAATATAATCCGCGTCCGCGACGAAATGTTCTTCGAAATATCGTCATATGGCACAGGGAGCCTGCCAACAAAAACAGAAACTGAAATCAGAGGGCCTTATCACATACCACACTCTTCCAACGACACCTTTCATCGCTTGTTGAACAGCCTACCCTGTATACTTCCAAAAATGCGTCCGCCGTACGATCAGCTCTTCGTTGAAGTAGAAAAACAAAAGTAAAGTGAACGCGAGATTTATGTGTGGGATTACTAAAACACTCATTGCTTGATTCCGCTTCGCATTTGTACACGGCGTCCCCCTCCCCGCCCCTCCCCCCCCACCGATGTCTCGCGAAATAGCAGTGCATTTCGCGTATAGTTGGTCTTGTGAAACCTACCTGGCCTAAGTTAGACGAACGTCTTTAGCATGCCAGAAGCTGCACTTTTTTTTTTCATTTCCGTTAGAGCTATTATGTTTCTAAATTCCGCATTGGCACAGCATTTATTTTTCCGTGGTTTCATTTCCTTGGTTCTTGCTGTATGGCGTTTTTTTTTAAACAAGGTTTATTTATTAGATCCTGGTGAATGTCATACAACACAATATACAGAAAGAGGTCCCAAAGTGAACACTGTAGTGGGACCTCTTGTTAGTAAATGCGAAAAGTGATATAAAAAGGTACAGAAAATGCAGTCGCGCGTACAGTAGATAACGTGAAAAATACGACAAACAAGGCCAATAAAATAATATACCTTTGTGTTTCGAAGAAATATTTTCGAAGACAGAATACATAATTATACAGTGCAACAGATTTAAAGGTTGGTCATGAAGAACATAGGCGTAATAATGAATTTTCTAAGTAATCACAGCAAAAAACACACCACATGAATTAGCGGGATAAAAATGTCCTTAGTGAGTGTTTGAATGAAGAAATAGGCGATAGATCTTTAAGTTCAAGAGCGAGGCTGTTCCAGTTCGTTATGGCAGCGAATAGTTTGTGCGCACTCTTGGAAGCAGATAGTTGTGTTGAAGTGAGAACCGTGTGTTGTTAGGATTGGTAAGTTGTTTTCTATTGATTATGTATAAGTGTTCCGAACTTTTTGTTAAACGGTAAGCAAATATCCCCAGGTTATACAGAACGAGTTTGTCAACGGTAAAGAGGTTTAGTTTCCGAAAAAGTGGGGGCACATGCGCGTTGTTACTGGCTGGATGTTATCAGTCGAACCGCTTGGTTTTGAATGTGCTGAAGGGGGGTGAGGTGCGAATGATAAGTAAGGCCCCAAGACACGATACAGTAGTTGATGTGACTATGAACAAATGCATAGTACAGGGAAATGAGCGTTGATAAGCTAAAATATTGACGCGCTTTTAGCAAAACTCTAATACCATATGCCGTCTTCTTTTTTAAATATTGAATGTGTGCAGTGAATTTAAGGGAGAAGTACAGTTGTACACCGAGAAACAAGCATTGATTGCTTGGAATACGGGGGTGGGAGTTAATGAGTATGGTCACATTATCGTGCCTGAGCTTACGGGAACTAAATAACATGAATTGTGTTTTAGATGTATTAATTACTAGCTTATTCCTGTCGCACCACATGCTAAGTTTCGTAAGGTCGTTATTTAGCTGCTGTGTTATTTCATGGATATTTTCGTGGGCGGTGTAAATGGTTGTGTCGTCAGCATAAAGTAGGCAGTCGGCTGGAGTTGTTAGGCAGTTTGGGAGGTCATTAATGTAAATTAGGAATAAGATTGGACCAATGATAGACACTTGTGGTACGCCTATATTTACAATTTTTATATCCGACGTTGCACCTGATACGTTAACGGTTTGTTCTCGATTTAGCAAGTAATTCCTAATGAGGTTTAAAGGGGGACCAACTATACCATATGAGGATAATTTTTGAAAAAGAATGTCATGATTTATAGAATCAAATGCCTTACTAAAATCTATGAAACGGATCCGATATTTTACCTTCATCGATTGCCTTCTTAAATTGATCAGTCAGCGCTATTAGAGCAAGATTAGTGGAGTAACCTGGCCGGAAACCGAACTGTCGTTGTGGGCACATATTTAACGACGCACAGGCTTGGAATATACTTTACATTTTCGCATGGTTTATATTCTTATAAAAGGCATAAGTTATTGTCCGAGATTGGGTAATCACATCCCCGAAACATTTCTCTGCGGCGTATATATGCGAAACCAGAGTCCTTCAATGCTTTACTGGTCACGAAACTGCTCCGTAACTCAATGGGAGAGCTTCATATGCTGCGTTTGGCCGCCGCGCGTGGCGCCACCCTCTCACTGAGGTCATTCCTCGGGCGGCGTTGCGCTGGCTCGAACGGCGGAGCCGCGGCGAGTTGTGTTTGCTTTTATGCGGGGAAAAAATGTAACATGCATATCGCGCTCTTGTGATGCGACTTAAGTAGTGCAACGACGATGCCGAACATGTGTTGCGTCCCGGGATGTCTTTCCTTGTACAAAGATACCACAGAAAATGTTTCCTTGTTCTGTTGACCGAGCGACAGGCAGCTGTGTGAGAAATGGAGGGGCGCCATTCCAAGGCAAGCAACGGGAGATTTCAGCTTCGATTATAAGTGTGCGACAGTGTGTGGAAATGCACTGTGTGTGAGAATGGAAAAAGCATGTACCC
>JABSTR010003728.1:0-22520 GCA_013339765.2 Haemaphysalis longicornis
CGTGCAATACAAGTAATAAACGAGGCCGGTAACGGCCCAAATGACGGCCTACCCGTCGCTCTAGAGGTTTCCCCCCTGTGTACCAAAAACCATCTCCAAAAAATCAAATCTACAATATGTGCTACAGGAAAAACCTTACGTAAACGTGTGTTAGAGCTATACATTACTTCCACATTTTTATTTAGGTTCAACTTTTTCGTGTTATACTCGTCTTTCTAACGTCAAGTTTGGGAAACAACATTTGGCGCCACTTTTACCTTTTACGCCAATATACGCCAATATTTTAAACGGCAACTTGGAGGTACCGCTAATGAGTGGGCCGGTGATCACGGGACGGGACTAATTTATTGATTGTTGTGGAGACCAGGACACATTGTGTTTAGATGCTGCTATAGAGGACTGATTCCGAGAAACTGCGAACCATTACATGCCATAGACATGGTAATGTTAGGCGAATTGAAAGCACCCAATCGGTTCTCTACAATGCCTAAGATTAGAAGATTCAAAAACGTCACGTGTATGTCCAGGAAAAACAACGAGCTCCCGGGGAAGGCAAATGTGGACTCGGGTAGTCGACATCGCCCTCGTAGCAATGCTCGTGATGATGGCGCCGATGAATTGCCGCAGGTTGTCGCTCCGAAGAAAAGCTCGGTTATGTCGGCTGAAAGGCTTGCGTCCGGTGACGTGCCGTTAGACACGCCGGGCAGGTATTTGGTAGAACAAGCCGCTTCAATGATGGAGATGTTCCCTAGGGCCTTGGCGACGATACCTAAAGCCGTAGCGGTAGCTGGCGACGAACATTCTTCGGTGTGCTACGTGGACCATGCGCTCCCTAAGCCAATTAACTACAGTGTGGTGCCCCGTTACAACCGCTTTGCGTCTCGGTCCAAGATGTATGGCTCTCTCTGCCTGTGCCTCGTACGGCAGCGATCATCATCATCATCATCGGAGCGAACAATGGGTCCACGTTGGCGCTGTTTTTCGTGCCCGGTGAAAATATTTCTTCGAGTATGGAAATAATCGCTCTACCGGAGTGTTCGTAAAGTTGCTCTGCACAAGCAGAGCTTTATTTCGTGCGATACTCCCATTTTTAGGCGAGTTACAGCAATTTGAACTTTCCTCTCGGAGCAGCGAACC
Organism: Haemaphysalis longicornis; assembly: GCA_013339765.2. Lineage (NCBI taxonomy): Eukaryota > Metazoa > Arthropoda > Arachnida > Ixodida > Ixodidae > Haemaphysalis > Haemaphysalis longicornis. The sequence continues at coordinate 1,138 of JABSTR010003728.1, forward strand.
ATGTTAGGCTTAGCGCACACACCACGTCCGCGCAGACAGCGGCTGCAGCAACGCCAGGATGGCCATTGTTGAGCATTGGGGCCCCTTCGTCGGCTTCAAGTCGACAAGACTCGCCAGGGACTTCGACACGTGCGGTACTGTGTCTGGTGTGGTGTAGTAAAATTCCGACATCATCGGTCACAAGTGTGTGAACGGTCTCGTCAGGGCGAGTAGTTGCTCGTGCCGGTAGACTGTTTCACGCCTTGTATGCGGGTACTCCGCGGCTCCTACGCCCGAGTCTCTGTGGTGGCAACGTTTGTGCGACGAAATGACCTCGGTGACTGTCGAGGAAGAATCCATATCTCCGAACGATTTTCTAACACGCTCAGCTGGCTCAAGAGCCATCGCCAAAAGCAGAGACTAGCTATTGAAAGAGCTCAAGCTTCTCTGGACATTCTACAGGCCAGGAAAGCGGCGCTTGATGTCTAGCCTTCCCGACTCAGATGCTGTGACACGAGCAAATAATTTGCGGAGCGAGCGACGCGCCGGTGACAGGGGCTCTGTGCGATGCCCACGAGCACCGGAGCTACAGAAGGAACATCTTAAGGTTATTCTACGGCCGGGAAACGGCATGAATCTTGAAATTAGTAGCCAAGCCCTGATAAGGAACGCATTTATTCAGGCAGCAGACTTCAGCCATGCGGTAACGATGGAAGACATTTTTCGTCTGAACGTGACCAAGAACCTAATTGTTATCAGCACGACAAGCATGCATCGAGCAGCCACCAATGAGAAGCTTACCTCACTGTGTCACGGCGAGAAGACCTACGGACTCTGCGGATACACCAGTCTACCAGAAGACATTCCCCCTGCAGAGAATGACGCTGCCATAATGGCCGGCTTGTATGTCAACAGAACCGAACTATCCTCCAGACCCAGCGTCTCGGCAGTTCTAAATTAGCCATCATCATACTTGAGGAAAGCAAGGTACCTCACTTTGTCTTTTATATAGGAGCAAAGTATCGATGCTTTCTTCATAAAAAGCACCATGAGACAAGCTCAAAGTGTGGCAAGCTTGCATAGGCAAGATGTGTTGAGAAATGCACGAGCCGTCGAGACCCCTCCGGATGATTCCTTTATTACTATGAACTCATGATGGTGATTATGGGCCACGACAGAGGCAGAGCTACTTCTTTTACAACATCCTCCCCCGCGCAACAATGAGCTAGCATAGTCCGCGTCTAAACGTTTAGTCCATGGAGAGTTCCTTTCAAGTCCATGTGATCCAAATGAGATCGACATTGTGTGGCTTCCATCTCCATTGATGATAACTATGCCTTGGGGGGTTGGTGGGTCCATGAACCGAACAACTGCGGCCCCTAGAAGCAGTGTTGTGGGGAGACCAGACGAGCTCGTTTTCCCGGTCTTGGTTGCACACATTACTTGCTGTTTCTGCCCTACGTCATTTTTCTTCGTGGCAACTGGATGCACGTGGAACACAGTGGACGAAGTCTTGCTTTCACAGGACATGATGCGCGTCGAGGGGGCTAACTCAGCTCTGTATCTTCCCTCGCGTTGAACTGTACGCCCTTTGGCTGGAAGCTGCCAGTGCCCAGGGGTATTATTCCAATCCGCATCATTTAGATTGCGGTGCCCATACTTTCGCAGTGGGTTTGAATTGAGATTTAGAACAGCTTCCTGCTGCTCTGTCTTAGCACGTTTCCTCCTGGCAGTTTTTGTTTTGCTACGCTTGCGCACCCTTTTCTTCGGAACCTTACATATTAGCTCTGGAGGACAAAGTAGGTTCCGCCATAACAATCATTTCTTTCCGTCTTCGAAATGCGAATTGCCCGAAATCACCTTGGCTTCTCTACTCTTGCACATTTCTTCCATGGTCACTTGAGGGACTGGAAGGCTATAATGCTCCTGCATGTTGCATATGACGGCAGGTTGTCTATTGTGTACTCGTTGCTTTTGTCATTCGCTTGCGCTTTCCCAACCGTGAAAAAAATCAGTGCCCCTTGATATGATACGTTATTGCAGCGGTAACCTCGTTGGAGTTAGTCTCCTCCATTAGACACGAAATTGCCGAATTTCAGTGTTGCTGCACCATGCAAATTTACGTTTGTTTTTCTCTAAACTTGGGCCTTGCAATTCACTGCTCTATTACTCTGATTCGTATTACGCTGATTTCTAAAGTATTTTTCCACATTTTGCTCGTGTTCGGTCAATAATTTGTAGGATCGACCTCCGTAGGAAGCAATTAGGTTTTGTCGGGCTCTCTGTGCGTCGACCATTTTAAACTGAGCTCTTGCCTTTCCCATACAAAATATTTCTTCGAACTTGAGTGCATCTTCAACTTCGGTCTCTAATTCATCAATGTCCATGGTGTCTTGAAATTCTCGGTTAATCACTTTCAGTGTGTCACGATTGTCAACCAAATTAAGAAGTTCCTTCAACACACTTATTTGTGATCTTTCGGGTGGGAGGAGTGGACGTAATTCCTTGATGAACGATGCGCCGCCTTTCAAGTAAGGCCTCCATAGTCCGATCCCGCGTCGCAAATTCCGTAAGGGCTTGCGACCGGGCTTAGAGGGCAATAGTCTGCATCGTCTCCGCGTCAGTATCGTATCCGCATGGGATCATCATGCACTATATTGAGCTTAAGGTTCCGCTTCTTCCATCTTCTTCTTAGGCTGCTCCGATTATACTCGGTTCGTCTTCTTCCATCTGAGGCTTCATTTGGCTCCCAAAAGGTGAGGGAGCAGCCGGTGAGAATAAAATTCGCTTTGTGTGGCTCACCGCTCGGGGTCCCGTGTCCCGGATTTCACGGCACAAAAACATGTTGGGAAAGGGACGAGCTTCCGACACCCCTCCCGATGATTCCTTTATTCCTATGAACTCATGATGATGATTTTGGGGCACAGATAGAGGCAGAGATACTTCTTTTACAACAGATGTGTGCCCCACTCCGACGAATACCGTGCGTCCGCGTACTATTTGGCACACTTTCGGTGCCTTAAACGTACAGGAGGGGCATTCGTGTCAGCGTAAATGTGCTCTCTGCGGAAAGGGCTACGAAACTGGGGAAAAGAAGTCCCGGAAACGGTAGGAAGTCCCATATCTGCTTAAGAAGCACAAATTGGAAAGGCAACAAAAATACAAGAAGGAGCGAAACTCACGCAACCGCAGCTGTAGCCGGGACAAATCGCCACTAAAGAGCTTCCTGGTGAACCCAAAGGATCGCTCTGCGTCCTTTCCTCGGTTACCTCGACAAGCCTGGGGCAGATCCACAAACCGACGAAAACGTCGTTCGCGGGTCAGTTCCAAGTCGAGATCCCAATCACAAGGCTGAAGAGGCAACCAGGAGCATCGGTCGAGATCGAAAACCCCCCGACAACAAGCCAAGGGCCCTAGAGCATCAACGAAAGGAGCTCTGGGCCAGAACACGGACATAACGGTGAGCTCGCCAAGCGCGGCCTTCTCCAACGCAAACAACGCGATTCCTAGGCCTGATGACACACAGGCAGAAATAGGTAAACTCAAGAATATGCTCGAAATGGTCATATTCGAGGACCAAGCTGTTAAACTAAGATAGCCAAGATCAGCGGAGCCTCCATGCTCCTATCGCCGCGGATTCTCAATAAAGAAGTACAGACCTTTATTAACCCAGCAGCTAGTGTCAAAACCGACTTTCGAACGCTTTAAAAGACAGACCAACATTTTATGGTACCCGACGACTCTACATCTCTAGCGAAGCCAACTTCAAACTGCAAACGCACTCCAGCCCAGACCGAGAAACCTGACTCCGTTACGGTGGCCAAGTTTGAAAAGAGCATCTCTGAAATTCCTACTCTGCTCACGTCGTTTATGCACTCGGTCAACAAACAACTAGCTGCACTTAATACTCGCATGTCGGGTATAGAAACACCAACCATGGCTATTAAACCGCACGGAGATATGCGGATCGGAAACGTATCTCAGCACACTCCCCCCCCCCCTCGCAATAATGACCCCCAACTCCGAAAGGTCCCTCTCAGCCGGTATTGCAGACCGCATTATTGCAATCTCCTTGCAGACCATGCGAACCTCTAGAATAATGGCTAAGACAAGAACAAAGCACACTTCAAACTTTTTGATATGGCAGTGGAACTGTAGGGGTTATAGACACAGAAAAGCTGATCTACAGCAGCATTTGTTAAGTGTGGGACTGGACGGAGCTCCAGATGTGATAGCCCTTCAGGAAACCAATGTGCAAGCCAGGCTACCAGGATTCGAATCATATATACCAGTAGAAGGCGCGCAAGGTGAAGAGTCCTCTATACTAGTCAATGTCCTATTCAAGCGAAACAGGCCTGCCATAAAACACTCCACTGGGATCTAAGGCGCCGATCATGTACTTCTAGAGATCTTATCGACGTCAGCACATAATCGAGGCAATCTCTTCGACGCAACGTTTATAGCAGCACCGTTAAAAACCACCGTTTTTCATAGCTACTCAGGAAAGCAGCAAGTTTAAAAGAATCGAGAACACCACTCCTCGTGGTATAGGCATACAATGCCCCTCACTTCGCGTGGAGGTACGATCGCTGCACGGCCAAGGGCTCACGGCTTTGGTTGAATGCACAGGAAGCACACCTAACTCTACTCACTGAGCCAGTGCAGGCCACAAGACAAGTCACGGCCACACCCAATGATACTACTCCGGATTCGACTTTCGTTAAGAACATATACCTACCGTCTAGCTGGAATAACACCAAAGCAGACTTAGGCAGCGATCATTACATTCTACCTACAGAAGTAATGACCATGCTGGTTAAACCAAAGACAAGGTCAAGCCTAAAAATTACTGAATGGCATAGCTTCCGGAAATCTCGTGCAGAAACGCCACATGTCTGCAAACACATACATGATATTGAGGCTTACATGAAGTCGCAACACGAAGCCGTAACCAGTGCCACCAAGATTGCCCGGAGGTGGAAAAGCTAGACAAAGTCGATTCCCGTCTGCTGCGTCTATGGGAAGCTAAATCCAGCCTCCAGAACCAAATAAATGACCCATTGAGGCGACGCATCGCCAAAGTCCAGAATAGATTGAAGAACACGCGATGCACAGCTCCAATCAACAATGGCATTCCCTATGCTCGGGTATGAAAGAATCAATGAGTGTCTCAAGCACGTGAAACAAACTCCGCCATTTAGTAGACCCGCACAACGAAAACCGGTAAACGACATGACCTTCTTTGTCTACTACACGGCTACTATGAAACCCCTGAAGAACTGTTGGTAGAGCTTCAACCTTAACATCGGCCCTTTCAACCAAGCCAAAGACTACGAAGGAGCTCCCAACTTAAAATTGGACTAACCTTTCACGAAGGAGAGATGAGGATGATGAGGAGGATGATGATGATGGTTGGTGTTTAATGGCGCAAGGCCAACGATGGCAACGAGCGCCAAAACGGTGGTTAGGTATGAAGGATGTAAACGTAAACTCTAAAATTGTTCAGCAAAAACAAATGTAAAATCAGTAAAAGACAATGAGGATTGCAGGTGTAAAAGGCCACGTTTTTATAGGGCGTGGCATAAAATCAGGTTTGAAAAAATATATACGCGTGATAGTAAATGAGGCGTAAAAACGCATTGTTACTAAAAATTTAAAGGTGCGTTGGGCTGTAATCATGGGATAATCCGCTAATAATAATGGTAGTGGAATATGTTGTCTGTAGAGGTCGGCAAATTGTTTGTGTCGTGCTGTGTGGAGTGCTTTGCTTGAAGTAACACATGGATCACGCATGGTGCGTCTTAACACCTGCTACCCAGTTGTCTTGGAGATCCCGTCAGCAGGAAAGAGTGGGTGCGTTCTTGTGGCATATCCGTAATCGAGCCAGGCAAATTCATTGTGTCTGTTGTGTGTCAGTGATGTATGCTCCTAACAGTGGCTTTATAACGTGTAGTTTGTTGTCTGTCTGTTCATTCCTGCGTGCTTGCAATCTATTGCGAAGGTGTTGGCTGATGTGTGACTTAAGGTCAGTGCACAGTATTGTGGTTATGTCAACTGTAGTTGCTAGTGCAGCAGCAGCGGCCTTTTGATCTGCTTTCTCGTTTCGGGTGATCCCAAAGTCACTTGGAACCCAGCATACGGTCATTTCAAGACGGTAGAGCTGAGGGGCGCAATGTCTCAGCTCAGAACCAAATCTGCTCTGGGCTCAGAGGGTGTCACTAATAAAATGCTTAGGAACCTGGACGATTATTCTGTTACGGTCCCGACTAAATATTTTAACAAACGCTGTAGTGAAGGTACCTTTCACGAAGCAATAGAAAACGGCAGACAGTGTTCATTTCCAAACTCGGCAAGGCTTTGGAGATTGAGAACCGAAGACCAATCTCTCTGACGTCTCGCTTAGACACACTTTTAAAGCACATGGTCTTGAATACACTAAACAACTACGTGGGCGACAAACACCTACTCCCGGACTCTATATTCGGTTTCAGACGATGTCTCTCGCCGCAGGACGTGCTCCTACAGTTACGGCACCAAGTCATTCAGGGAAGACACAACTCTTCCTATGATACCAGGGCCATCCTGGGACTACACTTAACTAAAGCATTTGACAAAGTCAAACACTCAGCCATACTACACAATCTCGAGCTTCTCAGAGTGGGCAAGTGCACCTACAAGTATCTGAGACACTTTTTAACGACAAGAATAGCCAGCCTCACGCTAGGTGATACTCAGCCTAACCCCATACAGTTGGGAGAACAGGGCACTCCCCAAGGATCACCCCTGTCTCTTTCTTATTCAACGTGGCCCTCATGAGGCTTCTTCCGAATCTCAATGAGATACCCAGATTTAGTCATAGTCCCTATGCAGACGACATTACCCTCTGGGTAGCAGGAGGCAGCACAGGGATGATACAACATACCCCACAACAAGAAATAGAAGTGTTTGCGAGCTATGTCATTCCTAGAAGTCTTTGCTGCTCCCCGAAAAAATCGGAAATACTTGTCATCTATCCTAACGGCCGCCAGCCTCAATGTCGCCAAAGCATCTCAATCACAACCAATGATAGGATACTAAACATAGACCAAACAAAGATGCCATACCAAACAGAGACACCATTAAAATATTAAGCTTCCGAATCAAGATAATGGATACAACACAGCAATTCTGCAGCAACTTGAGAAGCAGGTGATGCAAGTTAGCTGCATGATATCAAGAATCTTCAATAGATGTAAAGGGAAGTCTGAAAACAGCATCAGAAGACTCATTCAGGCTTTCATCTTCAGTCGATTTGCATATGCCGTGCCGTTCTTACGACTCCGAAGGCTTGAAAAGAAGAAAATAAATACTCTATTCCGCAAAATATACAAACACGTTCTAGGCGTTCCTATTTCTGCCCCGACACACAAACTATTTGAACTTGGTATCCACAAGAGTGTGGAAAAAATAATCGAGGCGCAACGCATGGCACAACTCGTACGTCTCTTATCAAACGTTCTGAGCGATCGTAGAGTAGAGGTGAACGCCGAGACGTCCGAGCAAGTTGACCTTCCAACTTTTCTCAGATCGCATATAAACTTCACTCCTCTCCCTGGAAACATTCATCCCACCCTCGACACAGGACGTAGGCGAGCCAGAGTCCTAGCCTTGTCCAAGAGACTTCGAGCGGAGCCCATTGTATGTTACACGGATGCAGCCGAATATCGGGAGAAGAGTGCCATGTGTATAGCTGCAACCAACCATCGAGGAAATCAGCATGTGGTTGGCACAATTGTTACTACGCACATGGTGGAAGCGGATGAAGCGGATGTGTGATCGCCAGCATCCAAATGTCTGGTGTGGTAGAATCAGACTCGCAGGCTGCGATTCGAAACTTTACAAGAGGCCTTGGCACTCCCAGATATCTAACTAACATAGAAAACCTTCCCACAGACACGCTACTGTGGGTCCCTGCACCCGCTACCCTGGAAGACAACGAGGAGGCACACGAGTTGGCTTGCGCTATCACCAACCAAACCAACTTGCCACTCGCATCTACGGACACTCCTCGGAGTGGCGGCAGGCTTCCCACGTATCGAGAAATTCTCAACTAGTACAGGGAGGGCAAACGATCATATCCCGGCCCCCACCAGTGCCTCAATAGAAAACAGGCTGTAGCACTACGACTATTGCAGACCAATTTGTTTCCAAACCCCGTCCTGTATCACCAGAGGTATCCCGACTATTATGACCCGAAATGTAACTTTTGTTCAGGGTGGGCTACCCTCTCGCACATGATGTGCAATTGTCCGTACATCACTGCGAACTCACAGGAACACAGCACTGATTTGCTAAACATACACAACGATGCGCAGTGTAGAGGTGGCGCTGCACAGCTCTACCGCAGAATATCAACAAGCCCTATTCCGAATAGCAAGAGAGGACGCTGATTCCCTTGGGGTCGGCCCAACCCTTGCAAGAAAGAAGGCATAAAATCAGTCTTCTTATTTGGGCCCAATAAAATCTTCTCTCAATCTCTCGCCCACTCGTGCGGCATCACTTCTTTCTCTTCACCGGCCGCAACCACTAAGTCGCTGGCTTTCTTCCTCACTGCAGCGTAGGATGCGCGGCTGTCCCCCTTCGCCGCGACCCAACCTCAGGGCACACTTAAACAGTTTCCCACCCACACCGCATGTTCTTCTCCAATATATCATCAATATTTGCAAGCCCGACGCACAACTACAGAAAGTTTTTTTTCTTTCTCCATTCTGTGCATGTGACTAATAAAGAAGTAGTGGCAAAAAATTGTCGTCTCACGCTTTTTTCGCTGCTATTTTGTTGACTAAAAGATAAAAGAGGATTTATTTAACTCATCAATGGGCACCAATATAGTCGCGCGAACAACTCAGCCGAAGGCTTGTGCTGTGGCGTTCTTCTGCAGCAATGGTTTCACAGACCGATTGCGCACAACGTGCAGTTATGACATGTCCCCGAAAATACAAAGAATACCAACGAAAGTTTTACGATCAATACAAATAAAAAACACAGGAAAAAACAACAAAGAAACCAAAAGTGCAGCAACATGAAACATTGCTGAGCACTTTAGCTCAGCGATCCTCAAAAGGAAATGTGGCTGCTTTTAGCTTACCTCGAGAAGTTGTAGTAAATACATCGTCTAGAAACACATGATATATGCTACGTCATACCATGATCGTATGGCATTACAGTAGTGTGTTTGGATTCCTTGCGTAACATACCAGCCCAGTAATCATAAAATGATCCTTTATATGGACAATCGTAACGTAAATAATGTTTACGGCCTCTTTTTTTTTGTGCTAGTTTATGTTTCAAAAAAGCCCAACAACCAGGTGGCCTCATGACAGGATGGAGCTCGTGACATAACTGTTCTTGTCGCACCATTTCCAGCTTAAACGTGTGGGTGAGCGCGCGCGCCAAGTCCGGTCTTGGTATCCACCATCTCCATGCGCCCGGGGAAAATGACGTCAATCCGAAAACAGCGATAAGATATACACTGCGGAGCAGCATGCTCCAACCGCAAGCAACGCGCTGCCCAGGTCATGGGAGCCCTGATATTGGACATTTGAAGCCAGGTGGAGATGCTTATGCCAATATCGACAGAGAATCTGTTCTGAACTTTTGTGTGCACGCAAAGAATACAATGAATTCAAATTTCATTGTAATCTTTGCGCGCACTAAAACTCCAGGAATTACGAGATGCGGTTATACAGTTCCTTATAGCAATTCATAACGATAATAGAGCGCAGCGCACGTAGGAAGGGCAGAAATGTGCACAACAGGTCACCACTCTCCGGGGACTGAAACAGGGATGTCCCTTGAGCCCAATACTATTTATCATTTTCATGGCTGGGTTAGAAAAGCAACTAGAAGAAAGTCACTTAGGGGGTCAACCTAACCCATATGTTGCAAGGCAAAGTAGTTAAACAGCGTATTCCGCGACTGTTAAAAGCAGATGACAGTAGAGAGTTTTAGTTTGGCGTTCTTACGCTCCGCTCCACTCCGAGTAGCCCCGCTCGGCTGCAGCGGAGCGACAAGCGATTTTCTCGTTTTAGTTACGCGTAATGCGCAGCGGACCGGTCCTTTCGGAGTAGCAGCGCCGTCTGGCCAAGTTTAGCGCAATTAAACAGAACCAAAAACCATTTCGCCACTTTAACAAAGTAAAACCAGTACGTATAGCTTATTTGTTTATCAAGTATTGAAACGTACAATCGTATTGCGTTACTGGTCAATAACAATGAATGAAAATTAATTTTCGACTTGATGATAGCCACACAATAGTCAACAAAGTTGCGTCCACATCCATTCGAATCCTTTTCGACGGCAACGATCCAACGCGGCGTTTTGTTGCAGTGAACTTGAATAGTTCTGTGTAGTTTTTAAATGGGTTCGCAGTCGCCACTTCTCACAGCAAGCACAAGCCCTCGTCGATGCAGAACCGCTTTAGTGCTTTGCGCGTCAAACAAGAGCCTGGAACCGCGGCACTCGTCGCAGGTGTGGGAGCCATCTTAGAATAAGAAAAGTCGTCGCACGCGCGCGAGAGGGCGCCCGCATCGCCCCGACGCGTAGCGGAGTGTGGATAAGCAAAGGGGATAAGTAATTCAGAACTCACGAGGAGCAATTTAGGGGAAGAGAAAGCGAAACGCAGCAATAATGAACTATGAAGCTCTGTTGGGGTATAATATATACGAAGTAGTCAGAGGAATGTGGAAAGGAGTAATGGTTCCGGTCTCATATCTGCGAATGCCGTGCTCTGCCTACACTCAAACTCTCTAGCAGGCCATGAGAAAAACTAGAGAACGGTAGGCCGTTTGGCATTATGAGCGCATGGAAAAACAACTAATGAAGCATCGCAGGGAGATATGGGGCGGGTGTCGTTTGAAGTTCGTCTTAAGTTCGAATATGTTTTGAGAGGAGGTTGATAGCAATTTATCAACGTAGGCAGACAGCTAAAGTTTTTAGGTACCTATACATGGAAAGCGTGGACACCCAAGGGCTAAGGAGGACTGGAAGGCTAAAGGTCAAATACGAAAAGAACAGTGTAGAAGCCGAGACAGCCCAAGTAACCAAAAAGTGGCAAGGCACCTAGATACGAATAAATCGAGAGAGAAAATGTAAGCTATAACGTCTTAAGAGATGTACAGGGCTGTGAAATCGGTGATCAGAAAGAAAACTTTCTACACTAATTTCAAGGGCTGCTTTGCTTCTTGTGGCTAGAGCACGTTTATTGCGAAATAAGAGCTTTGTGGTGAACTATATACAAAATAACAGGGTATGCATGTTCCGTGGAAAAGAAACCGAAATTACGTGGCACATATTGCTAGAATGTGGGGGTTTAAATCCTAATCTACATTAGGGAAATCCAGAAGTCCTAGGATTTAAGGGTAGCACAGACGGAGTTAACTTCAACGCTGTCGAGGGGACGAAAAGATAAGAATGCTAGTGGGCGAAACACAGAGAGGGGAATATTGCCTAGGACAGCTACCACCTTTAACAAAACAATTATTATTCTGTGCCTAATAAGATTTTGTGCCTACCCTAGGAGCAGCTCTAGTATTAAACGAAGCGTTCAAAACGTACGTATGTTATTTTTTTCTAATAAAGTCAGAGGCCATCACACCGCTACAAAGGGGTTACCACTATAAATCATCACCACCATCATCATCATCACTCCAGCGTAAGAGCCATATACTTCATTTTTGAGCACACCTCGAGAGCACAGGTTTCTTAGATGTTAAAGAACTTCGTTTCAGTTGAGAATATTTAGGAACTTATAATATAAACAAAACATACAACGGTATGCTTTAATGCCTGCTTTTGCACCAGTTCACGCAAGCTCTCATAGAAAGCGTGGTTTCGACTTTTACCCTGCTTACACTTCCGAGAAACTAAAAGTTCACTCAAACAAAACGCAGCGAGAAAAAATTCTAATGTAATACCCACACAATTTACCACATATATCTGCCTTTTATATACGGACAAAAATAATCCGGAACCATGTGGTATTTTCGCGAAGCAAAAAATAAACGCACTCGTCTTGACGAAAAGATTGTTTAATGACACGTAAACAGTGTGCTTATCGGAGAGGGGGTGGGTGGAGAAGACGCGTAGCAAAAAAAAGCTGCCATGTATTGTACCCCTCATCTACCGAGCGCCAAGATGGCATGGCGGAGGCGCGTTAGTTAGGCTGAATACCAAAGCCGGCAATGCTATTTTATTTATTTTTAAAGGGCAAGATGATTACGATGGCGGCTTCAGACAATGACTGCATTTCGGGGCCGTCTTCAACTGCACCCCGTACAAATGAACTGGCATTGGACACCGCAATATTGCATCAGATTTTTCGATACACTGCAGCGTCACTTGGCAGCCATTTCGCCATATCTACGCTTTGTAACAACACGGCAAAGGAAAAATGGAAGAATGCACAGCGCCCCATTCCCAGCAATCACCGCGGCAGTATAGATACGCAGTGAACGGCAAAAGACCGCAGTTTAGCTTGCCTTTTTTGTGAGCAGCAACGGCGTGATAACAGAGGTAACTGAGCGGCGTGAGAGGTTGTGGAGAGTCACCGGAGGAAATCTCCGATAAACTCGGAAACCACCCTCGTCTCGTGGCGCCGGCGGTTGCTTCCCGCGCGAATTGAAATAAAGTAGATAACGCGTTGTTAAGTAGCGAACGTCAATTCTTTCTTCTCTCTAGGCGTTTCTGAAAACATTTGGCCACAATAAGGAGACAATAAATGGGGAGTATTTATATTAGGTTTAGAGATCAGACTTTATAGAATAGGTGCGCAGCTCTTACCTTTACTGGCAAGTACCGACAATCGAACGTCGCAAACTCCTGCGGACGGAAGCGCAGAACAGAGCAGTTTTGCTCTTTCAGGGTCGGCGAAGTTGCGAACCATGAAGTGGTTGGAGCACAGACGCTGCCACAGCCGCATTCTTTCCTTCAGCAAACCCTAATAATTCAGCCGATTCACCTACCTCAACCAAGCCCCAAGTGTGGTGCACGAAAGAATGAAATAAATACATAGATAAGAAAACTCAATCGACGCCTAAACTTTCAATAAGGCAGCATCCCACCACTAATTCACTTTACGAGCAATGGTATGCGCGCCGAAGAAGACGTGTTTGCTTTCATTGGAAATTCGCGCACCTGCAACAGCTGGGATATATTTTCACCTTAGTTTCTAAGAATACACTTCGACATGAGTGAGGTGTCTCGTGAACTTCACGTTACATGCGCGAAATATTTAAAAATCCGAACACTGCCTTCAGTCAGCTTTTTTTTAATTCACTATAACTTGTACAAAGCTTATTTCCTAAACTGCCATCTTTGGAAAGGCGAAAAACATAGGCGACGGGTTTAGCCCCGTGTTGCGGTACCATAGCGTTGCGCAAAACTGCTGTGTTGCTCCTTCCCCCGCGTCCCCATTTTAAGTGCAGATTAGTCTAGGGGCGCGCCTTGTCGTCACAGCTAGATCGCTGGCCTCAAGTAGAACCTCACGGCATTCCGTCGTAGCGACTGTTGTACCAACGTCCTACATAGTCTTCGAAAGCCAAGCGGTATATATATTCTTAAGCGTTCGAAAATCGTGAACCGCTGGCGCCTGTCTTAAATCTTCCCGTTGTTTAGCGCAATAAAATCTGTACACACATTTGAGGAAACATATACTTAAATACCTGGCACCAACTGCGTTCATTTATTTAAGGGTGCTCGTTGGGTTGGTTTTTACGATAGAAAGCGAAACAAAATGTGGCAGTGCAGCACCGGCACGTGCGGGAGGAAAAGTAATGACAAAAAGAACCGAACACCCGCTGGCGCAGTTTCAGGCTGGGGCACGCGAGCATTGCGAAGGCAGTAAATTTGGAATGGAATGGAAAAACCTACGTTGAGTTTATCAGCAGATGGATGAGGGCGGCGAAGAGCGTGATGACTGAGCGGATTCCGGCGCAACTGACCATCAGCAAGAATCACTGCTCTGCACCTCTGAACGCTTTCTCATTGAGTGGAACACCTTTTATTTCTTCTAGAATACCGGGGAATATGTTTTATAATTCGGCGAAACTATCAGCCGCGTAGACAACACGCGCAACCCTTTGCAAGCCCGCTGCCTCGCGAACGCACCAAACTGGCACACCTGGCACGCTTAGGGTGATTGGATTGGATTAACTATGTTGTCCTCGCGACAGGCGCCCGGCGTGGTCCCCGGTTCACGGGGCCCCTACCTCGCCAATGCCCCGAGGGCCTGCTGGCCGGCCCAGAGTTGTTCTGGGTTTTCGCTCTGTGTCCCGGCACCCAGTCGCAGCGATATGCTTCGTATTTTCCTTCGCTGGAATTCTTGGTACAGCCATACAGCATGTGCGGGAAGCTTAAAGTCTGCCGGCGGTACGCCGCACGCTCTGCGGTGTCTCGAGGTACATAATGTTCAGTAACGCTGCACTAGAGACGGCGCTCGTCTGAAGGTGTCAAAAAAAAAAAAAAACAAGAAACAGCCTGGGCTCTGTCCAGCCCATTGTCATTCTGAAGGAATTAGTCATCTCTCTGTAGTTCAGTACGCCTTCGTTGGTGCTGAAGCACAGTGATCGACAGCCCATGGGGTCGCAGTCGGTTAGCGCTTGCACCTCGACGTGGGCCACATTTTTGTGGTTCTCAAAAAATAGGCGCCGGTGAGCTGCTGCGCACGCGTCAGGAGGCGCGGCAGCAAGGACGGTGCGGAAAGAGAGAAACGCCGAGGTAAAGTGAAGCGGACAACACGCTTGTTGCAGCACCCGGCCGCTAGGATCACCGTACATCCAAAGACGGTCGCCTGCGGGGCATCATACGCTGCCTTTAGGAACAAAAAAGTACAAAATTCGCCTGGACAGATCTCGGCACCCTTTAAATGTTTCTCGTAGTCAGCTACTGGAGTGTGTTTGGAACACAATATGCTGCAGGCAGAACGACAACTGAACATTTAGTACTTAGAGTAACACTAAGCGCCTGGTACAGCAGACGCTGACTTTAAATTGCCAGAGTCAGTTACCTAGACACATGATACACCAGAGTCAAGAAATCAATGAATAACTTTCGTAAGTTCAAAAATACAAAAATTATGCATCTTTATAATAAAGCTTAACGTTACATTGACAGTTTGCATAATTAGTATGTTTTCCTCATAGTGCTTACGGCGGCAGGGGTACCGCCACCATACACACGTAACAAAGTGGTGTTTGGGGAGGTTCAGTGGGGGCGGGATTGGGGGTAGTCATAGGTGCGGGTGGTTTTTTGAGGCAGAGTTTCACATGGATGAAAAAGAATGCTAGGAGACGAGCTTACGTCATGCAACCCACATTTGCAAGCCCACCGCAGGGCACGCCGCTCCCCTGCGGCTTCCCTTTCTCGAGCCTCCGGAGTCGGACCTAGCATATGGCCCACTATGTGTTTTTGCTTGTAAATTCTGGCCGGCCGCTTGTTCCGCTGGAGCCGGCGCACTTACGCACGGCGAGTTCACGTTGCACAGGAATGACCAGGCCGGCTTCGATTTCGCTTTATAAGACTAGGTTTCCCGTTTCCCCAGTTGCGCAATCTCCTAACTTTTTTTTCCTTGATGGAGTTTCGTAGCTGACTACATCAAAGCGGTTAGGTTGAAAGGCTATCTCGACCCTGTACGGCGGCGCTGGCATTGAGGCACCCTAGTTTCTTTGAGCGCCGCGACATGTCTTTCAAGATGTGAAACTGTGCGCGCAATCTCCCTACATGCATACACCCACGGGATATAAAACCCGGTGCGCAGCCGTGATGCGTGGAGCGGTTGATAGCACACAGTCAAAGACGTGGCGATCGATTGCCCTCTATATGTATCGTTGAAGCAGAGGTGCTGTTTGCACCGTACCTAAAGCGCCCCTATTATAACGGGCAAGTACTTTTACCCGTGAAAAAAAGTACTCTTCTTCTACCGCGGAGATCGCAAGCACATGACATAACGTACATGCGAAAGATAATTTAGTTCAGGCGCGGCACTCTGGCTGCAAAAATGCGTTGTGCTTTATGAACTTGCCGCTCCAGCTTCTCCTGGCAATAAAACTAAATCAGTTACACTGGAAACCAGTTTTCATTTTAATCCCTACTGCAACACCCTGTTATTTTAGTTTAAAATATGTGCGTTATAATTAGGAAAATATCGTAATCATTGCCGCTGAAAGAGTACTGCCGCGCTAATTCCCAACTTTAGATGTTGCTAACGTTCGAGTTTGCAATGTGCATAGATACCTTATGAGCGCTAAATCCCACTTCATTTTCGAAGTGTGTATGCGTGTACCCTCTGAAGCAATTTTACGACGACGATTTCGTCAGCGCGAAACAAAAATTTACCAAGAGGAATATCGTATAACATGACATGCCATTTAGAAGATATTTGTGCTCACGTAAAATCCCGCCAGCGCGAAAATCATTCTTTATTGCTCCCCTGCTCCCTAGGAGACGTCACCATTGATATATATTCTCGGAATAACCACCGCTTTCAATGGTCACCCGCAGCCTTCATCGTTCTGTGCAAGTGGCGAATCTTTCAATTTCAACGCCTTAAATGAATAGTTAGAACTTTGTAATGAATATATAAATGTGCTTTCATCATGAAAGGCAGGCCAAATGTAATGTTAATTTGAACTGACGTGATAGCTTACGGCCTGCTGATCACTGTCACTTCGCGGTT
This sequence comes from Haemaphysalis longicornis, assembly GCA_013339765.2. NCBI lineage: Eukaryota > Metazoa > Arthropoda > Arachnida > Ixodida > Ixodidae > Haemaphysalis > Haemaphysalis longicornis. The sequence continues at coordinate 17,828 of JABSTR010003728.1, forward strand.
GTATAACATTATCTATAACTCCTGTAAATCCCATATGAACAACTGCCGTCTCCATAGCTGTAGTTTTGGTCCTCCCAGGGACTCCCGGCGTTTCTTCGTTAAGCTGCTGACAAGCTGGGCGACCAGCTTGTTAAACATTTCATTTCTTTGATTCACCACACCAAGATAGTTTGTACGCACACTCCGAGCAATTTTTGAGGGTCACACTTATCAAGTGTGATAAGTATAATAAGATGAGTAAGAAATGCAACACCTGTGGAAATTTCGAGTGTTGGCCTTCGCCTTTGAGCAGTGCAGGAGTCTTGCGGCGAGATTGCCATTACACACTTGCAGCGCGAAAAGGAGGCCAAGTTCATGTTTCACATCGCCTGTAATATGACGAGTGCGAAATTTTGTTTGTTCAGCTGTACACTCTGCTCGCGCTACCAAGTAGCATACCTTTGCAACATTGGGCGCATACCTTTCCTCGTGTTGTGACAATGAAGAAAGCGTTTATAGTGGTGTGTCTGATCTGAGGGGGAAAGTGCATATGAAGTTGATGGCGCGTGGAAGACAAAAGCTCTGAATGGCGTTGAACTCGCGTTATCAACTGCAGATGGCCGAAGGTATGGTTGGGAACCGGTAACCGTTATTTATTCTTCCGGATCAACTCCAGTTCGGGTTTCGCACACTTAAAAAATAGCGGTTCGGGTTAGGTTGAGTTCCGTCAAATATACCAGTTCAGTTCGGGTTTCCGGTTTCGTTCGGTTCTGGTTCGAGACCCTTATATACCTATGTGATGGCTTCCATCACTGAGCGCACGCACACGATTCGCCTGTGCCCACACAATCGGCGACCGTACCACCTAACTATCCGAAGAAATCCCCCATGGGGCGTGATTCTCCATAAGCAATTGAATCTTGCCCTCCTGCCCGTTGTGTTGTCACTTAAACTGATCCCACAACTTCACATTGTCACATAGTGAGTTCACATAACTATACAGAAAGACAAACAAGACCGCCGACTCTGCTATGCAAGACGTTTTGTAAATTTCACCAATTCTCTGATCACATTCTTGTAGATGGCGCTTCTAATGGGCATTATTATTGAGCCTTACCCATGCTCTAGTGCACTAACGTCTTGACAAAGTCGCTTGCACCCGCACGTGGCGAGGCGTTTGTACGAAAGTTAGGCTGAATTTGTCGTCTGGTTCAGCGACAGTTAGTTTTGGACGTGTTTTGGTGCAGCTTTGTGTCAGTTGCGCGCCTACAACGCACTATTTGGTGAGCTTGCTCCGCAGCACCTCTCGCCCAACCGGCAGTGACAAAATTACGTGGACGTACGGCAAAGACACCTTAAAGATTGCTTTGATTGGCGGTAAAAATTCAGAGAAGCTTGCACTGTTGCGAAAGACACGAATGGCTAGGTTGCTGTGCGTGAGCGTCACTGGACACATGTTAGGATTTCAGTCCTCTTGCATCTTTAGGCTTAGTGGTGTAGTGTCTTTTTACGTGCGTGGTAGTGCTTGACGGCAGCACTGTAGTAATTGTTTTTTTTTTTCTTGCTAGACCACTACGCTACTGGCGGGCCCCTTCACCCCAAGAAGTCGGAGTGGCGCTGGCTACCCCCCCCCCCCCCCCAAGCACAGGAAAAAATTACATCGACCAAAATAGCCACAAAGTGGAGGGAAAATAGCCCCGCCGGTAGCGTAGTGGTTATCGCACCAGACCGGTATTCTGGAGGTCGTGGGTTCGGATACCACCTGGCAGGAATTTTTTCTCTATTTTTTCTTTCTTTCCAAATTCTTTATCTGTTTTGATGACCTACAACAACCTCCCCTTTACTGTCCGTGGTTTTCTTGACTGCCAACCCTTATTTCTATTTTGTATATATATATTTATATATATATATATATATATCTATATATATATATATTATATAGCTATATATATATGTGTGTGTGTGTGTGTGTGTGTGTGGTGTATATATATATGTATTAATATTTATACAGCAAAATCATGTAACTGTACTCTGATGAAGGCTAGTCCCTACGTAAGTAAACCTTGTTTGTTATTGTTCTGCTTTGTATCCGACTCTTTACTTACGCTATATATATATATATATATATATTGTGAGGACTGATGGCGACGGGCGCCTGCCTTCGCGAAGAGGGAGGAAATAGTGTGGGGACGGATTGAGTCAGGTGGCTGCATCGCTTGGAGGGACGAACTAGTGTGAGGGCCAATCCCCTCCGAATTGGTAAGGCATTCGACATGTAATCGAAAGGCGTGGGTTCGGTCCCCACTCTGGGCGCGTGTTTTTCTTTATTTTCTTCTGTATATTTAAAAAAAAAATGTTCACTTCATTAAACCGTAGTAAAAAAGAAAAGAGTCTACCACACCCCTATGCCTCCTTTGGCGTCGTAGACTGCTGACCTATCTTTATGTATTTCCTCAACGAGCCCCTCATTTCCTTACTATATTATTCTGCGAAAGCCTAGCGAGGGTCTCGGTTCTGGCAGCCTTGATGCCTAGGTAGCGTCAGAGGGCTTCCCGCAAGTTACCCGCTCATGACAGGCTGTAGACGTTGGAGTCACGCCCCGGGGGTTGAAAAGAACGTCCCCTTCTCCCCGTGTAGTTAGAGTGGCACTGGCTACCACCCTCAAGTGTCAGATACACTCCTAGTAAATATAAATAGCCCAGAAAGTGAAGGAGAACACAGTCGCCCAGATAGCCGAATTGGTAAGGCATTCGACATGTAATCGAAAGGCGTGGGTTCGGTCCCCACTCTGAGCGCGTGTTTTTCTTTCTTTCTTCTGTATATTTAAAAAAAATGTTCACTTCATTAACCGTAGTAAAAAAGAAAAGAGCCTAACCACACCCCTATGCCCCTCCTTTGGCGTCGTAGACTGCCGACCTATCTTTCTGTATTTCCTCAACGAGCCCCTCATTTCCTTACTATATTATTCGGCGAAAGCCTAGCGAGGGTCTCGGTTCTGGCAGCCCTGATGCCTAGTAGCGTAAGAGGGCTTCCCGCCAGTTACCCGTTCATCACAGGCTGTAGACGGTGGAGTCACGCCCCGGGGGTTGAAAAGAAGGTTCCCTTCTCCCCGTGTAGTCAGAGTGGCGCTGGCTACCACCCTCAAGTGTCAGATACACTCGTAGTAAATATAAATAGCCCAGAAAGTGAAGGAGAACACAGTCGCCCAGATAGCCGAATTGGTAAGGCATTCGACATGTAATCGAAAGGCGTGGGTTCGGTCCCCACTCTGGGCGCGTGTTTTTTCTTTCTTTCTTCTGTATATAAAAAAAATGTTCACTTCATTAACCGTAGTAAAAAAGAAAAGAGCCTAACCACACCCCTATGCCTCCTTTGGCGCCGTAGACTGCTGACCTATCTTTCTGTATTTCTTCAACGAGCCCCTCATTTTCTTACTATATATATATATATATATATATATAGGATATATATATATATATATGTATATATATATATTATAGAGAGAGAGAGAGGGAGGAGTTGACCTTTTGAAGATGGTAGAGAACACAATAAAGGAAAACTTTGAACAAGATAAAAGCACGATTGTTGCCAACGTGTTACTTGCTTTCGTCAGGGCCTTTTTTTTTGGGGGGGGGGGGGGGGGTTTGTGTTTTGGGTTCTGGGTTGTGCTTGCTGGCCGGAGACGGGAGGCTGATGCGTGAAGTTGGGAGCGTCACCTTAAATGAGTTTCTCAGCCTGTGCTTGATTTTTTCTGAAATCAGTCAGACGCCTCGAAAGTTAGGGTGTAGTCCGTCCTTGGCCAGGTGTCTGAGGGGGTGGTGGTGAACTTTTGCGTGGTGTATGATGTCAAAGTTTCTTTTGTTGTGTCCAAGGTACAAGAGGAAGTCGTTAAGCTCAACTGACCTTTGTGAGTGAGCTAGAAGTCTGTGTGTCTGAGGTATGTCAGGCTCATGTTTGTTTTCGATCCTGGGAAGTACTGTTGTGGTGGTTACCTGTGGTTTGGGCCTGTTTGTCTGAACGTCATGAGCAAGATTTTTCATGGACTGGATGGTGCCTTCAGCGGTGTTTGTCTTTAATTCGTTAGTGCCAAAGTGAAGAATGAAGTGAGTGATGTTTGCGTGGGGCGGCGTCAATGAGTTTTCTGATGTCATGGTTGTGGCGCCGCTTTGAAGCTGATGTATGGTGAATGTTGTCCGGAAAGGAAGTGGTCGTGAATGTACCTAAATAGCTGTCACCGATCATAGCTACGTGTGCCAGGGAGAGGGGAGGGGGCTCACATTGTTCCGTCATCTTCGTACACGAAATCCAGGGAGGAGTTGAACTTTTGAAGATGGTAGAGAACACAATAAAACCTTGAACAAGGTAAAAGCACGTATATTGCCAACGTTGCAGCAAAAAGACTTGCTTTCCCCCTGACGAAGGCAAGTCTCTTTGCTAAACCGTTGGCACCAACCGTGATTTTACCTTCTTTCTTTTCTTGTATATATTGTTACGTGGTGGCAGGACAAAGGACGTGAAACCATGAGATGGGCGAACAATGTATTCTCACTATTTACAAGATGATTCGGTCATGACACCGACCAGCACTGGCTGCGCGCCCGTCCTACTTCTTCTTCCTTGTTTCTCTCCTCGTCGTCGTCTTGTAACATTCCCCCGCCGTCGAGGGAGGCCGTCCCGGTCGAGGCCTTAATAGATGAGCGGTTGTAGTGAGTAC